>JAGFPH010003863.1:99322-116858 GCA_018207615.1 Philaenus spumarius | reverse complement strand
GTCTCTTTAGTGTTATGATATCAGATGAGGAAGCACCATTTTCCTCAACCAACTAGATTGCAGTGGTGAAAGCTTTTAAAGCCATAAAAGCCTGGAACAAACACGGAGTTTTTGTCCGCCCCGGATTATTTGCCATCGCCGTTATATCAACAGTGGCGCGAAGGAGTTAGGCGTGTACGTCAGCTGTTGTCAGGTCGTCAGGATCATTTACAAGATGATTCACTACATTTTAAGAACGACTCAATTTTGTCCTTTTTCTTTTTTATGTCATGTATTGTTGCACGGCCAATGTTGTACTTCTTAGCGAAATTAGATAACTTGTCACCTTTTTCCAAACGTTTTAAAATTTCATACTGTTTATCCAAAGTTAATGTGACGTGTTTATGTTTTTCCGACAATGTACTACATTATACTAATACAATAATACACATAACAGACAGACAATCACTACTGATACAAGCGAGCAATCGACGGAACGATGACTGTATTTATGTTGTACAGTAAAAACTGACACTCTGACTCATATACATGCAGGGATTTGAAAAGTTGAATGACCTGCCGTCACTCTCTTTGCTGGACAGCCGGTGTAGCGCACGGCCGGATTATAGAGACTGTACTGTATATATATTTGTACAAGTTAAATTCGTTATTATATCTATATTTTCTGATTTCACTGTTTCAAATTTAACGGCAATATGCTTTATATTTACCTATTAATTGCCTTGGTAAACCATTCAAATTTGTTTAGTAATAGGTATACATTATATTTGTTGCAGGCATCAGGTGGTATTGCTTCACCTCAGACTTATGCAAAACTTTTGACAGTTTACCTCTACCAAAATGACTTGTAAGTACGTTTGGCTGTGCTGATTTATATTAATTATAGATCTAAATTAACCGTAACCATTAGTATAAAACCATAGTTTCCTAGGCAGCTAGAATTATTGTTGCTTAAAAATTACCTTTTTTTTTATTATTGACTGTAACTTGACTTCTGATTAACATTTCTGATTAACATTTAACCTCAATTTTTATGTGTTTATGTAGAGTTGATTAGGAGTATTAAAAAAAGTAAAAAGATATAGGAGAAGTGGTAGGTCAGAGAATTTGAAAACTATTGTTATGGAAACTTTTATACAAATCAAATTTGTCCATCTCATAATTAATTTGTCTTTATTTTAATTCTCAATTTTTCTTTAAAAATGTATATACAAAATTGTTAAATTATTCAAACATTTTGTTATGTATAAGTGTACCGGTATATAGGGTAGAAAGAGAAAAACTGTCAATAAGCTCAATTATTGTAAATTATGCTACACTTTGTAATACTATACTTTTTTGCGATTTGACTACCTCAGAAATGTTTAAGTGACTATTTCCGTGTTCACTGTCACTAATAAAGTTTTCTTTGTCTCTAAAAATATTAATGGGTCATTCCGTGTGAAGTCAACACACCTATTTTACCACACCCTTTCAGATATTAATGAAATTTGGTACACCCAAAGTAAGGGTTGAGACTAAAGAAAATACAAAATTTCAAGTTTTTGTCTAAAATGGTTTCCAAAATACGGCCATCTAAAGTTTTCAAAAAACGGTCAAAATCTCGATGCGGCAAAACGTTTAAATGGTCATAACTCCTCTCCTGCTGCAGTTAGAAACATGGGAAAGGTGTCATTTTTTAGCTCTTTTTATGCCCTTTTTAATGAAATGTAACACATAAATAGGTTAAGAGAATATCATTTTTTCAAAATCAAAAATAAATTTTGAGTTCAAATATTTTAAAAAACACAATTTTAAAAATTTTCAAAAAAATATATATAATAGGTCATATTATTACTAATTTGTATACCAAATTTGGTTATGGGATTGCAATGGGTTCATAGTCAAAATAATATAAAACCGAAGGTGGCTTTTGACTAATTTTACGTATTTTTATCTAGGCTGTATAAAAGCTTTTTATACATAACTGCAAAATGAAATCCAACCTTTACCATTGCAAATAGGCTATTTCAAACACATTGTAATTTTATTACCTTAATGACAAAAGCTTAATTTAAAAAATAGTATACTTTTATAATTTGTTGTAATTATTTAATTTTAGTAAAAAAATAAATGATATTCTACTCAAACTATTTTAAGTGACTAAGAATTAAAATAAAACAGAAATATTATCAACAATTTTCATATTTATAAACCTTAGAACTATGCAAGTGGTTAAAAATGTTAACAATGAAATTTACATAAGGTCTACATGTGTTGGAGGTACTTTGATAACATTTCATTGCTTCTTAAAATTTCATCTTCGGATAGGACGTAAATTCTTCCTGTTGGAGTTGTTGGATTCACAGTAGGCTACATAATACATCAGTGAATGGTAGCCATATTACATCTGGTCTTCTTGGGTAGCTAAATGAAGGAGAAGGTCCTTTGGGATGAAGGAAGGTAACTTTTACTTCATCTTCGTCTTCGTCTTCGTTTTTGTCCATTATATAAGCAAGCCACCAGTTAGAGTCATAGACAATACATATGTAACCATTACAGTCTGAAAAGATCATTTTGTTTGTTGACCTTGATACTGATACTTTAGAAGAAGTTGTTGATTCTGAAAAGATTTTCACAGATAACTTATTTAGGCTTGAGGCAACAGGCATAAAGGTGTGGTATTGTTGAGTCCCCTTTATTGTGAGTGTTTCACTAAAACGATCTTTCAAAAATATTTCTGCTGAGACATAGTCGTCTTGCGTTCCAAAATCAAAACTAATCCCAGGAATATTTTCAACTGACCATTCGTAAAATTCACTTGGAGTCAAGATTTGGTTTTCAAAGGGTCGTTGTAAACTAGCTTCTGCAGCTAATATCATGTGCCACCAAGTCCATCACTTGATCCCTTACCGTGGACAGTGGCAAAAAAAAATGCAAAAAGTGGTAAAAAACTTGGACTAACGATGTGTGCACCACTGACTTCAACTGTAAACTGAACATGAAGTGCTAGTGGACATAAGCTTGTCTCAACTTGAAAAGCAAGTTAGGCTACAGACATGAAATCTGCCCTCAACTTGAAAGCAAGTACAGACATGAAATCTTCCTGTGGTGGGAACAATGATGGTGCAATTACTAGCTGAAAATGGCACTCACAAACTTGCAATTAAATGTATGACAATATAAATAGAAAATGTAATTTTTAAGAATACATTAGGCCTATTGCTATTTTTCTCTTCTTTGTTATGTAGTTATTTTATCGAAATAAAACAAATTTTATAAAATAGGCTATAGGCCTAATTTTAATCATTTGCTTATGTTTAGAATTTACAAAACATAGGTTTTGTAGGTTGTTTTGAATTAGTTAACAAGAATATAAATAATTGTCTGACTATTTTATTTTAGATTTTATTCATTAAGGTTTTTATTTTGAATTGAGCTTTACGCTAAAACACATAGATGATATTGTAAAAAACACCACTAATAAAACATTATTTTGACCATGAACCCATTACAATCCCATAACCAAACTTGGTATACAAATTAGTGATAATACGACCTATTTTATATATTTTTTTGAAAATTTTTTAAAATGTGTTTTTAAAAATATTTTAAGTCAAAAATTTATTTTTTATTTTGAAAAAAATTTTTGTCATAAACTATAATGTGTTACATATCATTTAAAAGGGCATAAAAAGAGCTAAAAAATGACACCTTTCCCATGTTTTTACTTTAAACAGGAGAGGAGTTACGACCATCTTTATGTTTTGCCGCAGCGACATTTTGACCGTTTTTTGAAAACTTTACATGGCCGTATTTTGGAAACCGTTTGAGATATTAAGCTGAACTTTGGTATTTTTTTTAGTCTTCATGAAGATAACCTATGTACCAATTTTCATCATAATCTGAGATGGTAAGGGAAAAAATCTCTTAAAAGTGTGTTGATTTCACACGGAATGACCCTAATGTTATCTTTTAAAAATTCTTCCATATCCCAGAATATCGACATCATAACCTTTCCTGCAGACATCCGAGTTTTGAACTTTTTTGCTGTGGGAGATGAAGGATGTTTCCGCACCAAACTTTGTCGCTTACTCTCTTGACAAAATGCCCCTGTCTCTTAAACAGTTACTGTTCGGTTAAGAAATGAGTTTCCTTCTTCTTCAGAACGTTCCAAAAGCTTCTGGGAAATTTTCAAACGATTGTCTTTGTGCATATTGGACAATTGACCCAGGCAGGTATTCATCACACAGAGAAATCCTACCACTTCTAATCAATCCATTCGTAGATCTTGCTTACACTTAAACAGTTCTCTCCATATTGCTGCTGCATTCGACCAATAATCTCTGCTGGTTTCACACCTACTGAATTGAGGAAACGTATCAGAGCTCACATTTCTTCCTTGGTGCAATCAGACAAAGGAGAACTCATTTCACACAGTCTTTTAAACACAATCATAAGTAGGTAACAAATGAACAGCTGATAGACGTTATGAGTTATAGCAAAACAATCAGTGCTGCCATACATGTGATTTAGAGGGAAATCAAAATTTCCCTTTACTTCTTGACTTTCCCTCGTAGTATATTATTATTTTTATGTAGGCCTAATATTGTTGAGGTGACTGTTAGTACTTTCTTGTAAGTCGTGTTAAGTGTTGCCAAACAAAAATTATTTCTGAAGCTTTATACTTTTGAGATGGCAAATAGTAAGTAATACTTGGAACTTGAGACAATTCTTTTGGGAATTTCAATAGGAATATTGAGCAATTTCAGTGAATCTTAATGGTGAGACCTAATAGCCCAGTCAATAAAGGGAAAAAATAGGCCTTAGTGGGAAGTAATTAGTGAAAAGCTGAAATTTTGTCAGATGTTACAATAGTATAAGAGGAGTATTTACACAAAAGACCCCGCCCCTCCCCCACTTGCTTCCCCCCCCCCTTAAAGTTCACTTTTGAAAGATTTTTTATTTTGTCAATATCTAAGAGATAAAAAGCGATAGAGTAATTTTTATTTCGTTATTGTAATCCTTATAATATTCTCTATCAAAAATGTTCTTTGCGTTTAAGCTATAAAACAATTATTTACCGTGTATTTTTAAATTTAATGTTAAAATTTTAACTTTTCTATTACAATAATTACATGTTTGGCTATTTTTTATTAATATGAGACAAGTTATGAAAAAATGGCTCAAATAAAACTTTTAGGGTATTTTGCAATCTTTATATTGATATAAGTTTTATAAATGTTAAGTGCAGACAGTTGATTTTTAATCGGCCTGGCAAAGGGAGATGGCGCGGCGCGGAGCGTACAAGTCCTCGAGGGCCGGATCAGCCCGTTGGCATATCAGCGGTCAATCTGCAGTAGAGGCCTATTGTTTGGACTTTTATTTGTATAGCTGGTCTAATTATAGGTATTACAATGGTTAAATAGACGTAAACATTTATTTTATTTTTTCATTATTTATTTATTTTCTGGTATTTATTATTGCAGCGATAAACACACAATATGATTTCTTTTAGCCAAGCCAATAAAGGGAAAAATAGTTCTTATTGGATATAATTAGTGAAAAGCTGAAATTTTGTTTATAAAATTGTTAATGTTCTTTATATTAGGAGAGCTAGTTTTAGTTTGGGGGATTATTTATAACCCTAAGTTATTAAGACCGTGCCATTATCCACCACCTATGGACCCGCCGCGCCGTGTCCAGTACTGGCTAAAGCCGGCACCAACAAATGTCAAGCAGCAGAACATGTTTTGTTTACTGTCAAAACACCATCATGGACCATCCATTCATCACTCAAATTGCTATTTTCAATATCTTAAAATTGTCTGGGATATATAGGCTACAATATGGCACATAAAAGTAGAGAGTTTCAGTTTTATATAAGGCCGGCCACACACAGAATCAGACACGGTCAGTCACGTTTAGTCAGTTTGACTAATAGCAACTAAAACGGGGTGTTTAGCATGGGTGGTTGTGGGGTCACCACACACTGCATCGAACGAGACGAACAGACACAAACAGACGTCTAAATATGTGTTTTCCTTGACTGACGCAGCTCCCTCAAAAGACACAGCTTTAGTCAAAAGCTATCAGACAGTGTCCGTCAAAGCCATCTGCGCACAACCCCTCCTTGTCACTTGATTTTCTCAAATTCGTGTTTTGTTTTTTAATCTTATCCTGGTTTTTTTCCAAGATGTATTCGAACGTTTCAACTTTCATTCGACAGTAGTTTTCGATTTTTTGGGATGGTTCTCAATTCCTTAATAAAGTCTACGAGGTTCCTCTTCTCGTTTTTAGGGTGTACCCAAAGATCTCTGTTATTAGTGCCTTTTCAAACAAATTAATCAAGTTCCACATCATAATTATAGCTTCCTCTTCCTTCTCTTCAAAGTTCGTTTCAAAGTTAGGTTAAAAACTTTCAATAAGCACTAAACACACAATACAACAATCTGGTGGACAGAAGAACTGAAAATGGAGGGAGGCAATGACGCCCAGTGACTAAAACCCCCACACACAGGATCAGTCAATAACAGTCAAACAGACAGAAAAGACTAAAGGCGTCTTTGACTATGACTGACCGAGTGACCGTGTCTGATTCTGTGTGTGGCCGGCCTAAGACAGTGGAAACATTCTTGCTACTGTTTTATTCCAATCCAGTTTAGTCTTGATCATCAATTATTTCATCTACATTATTAGGACTGTTATCACATTAAAACCTTAAAACAATTAAATTCTACTTTCGGACACCCACAATATTTAATACAAGATGTCTTACAGCTGCAAGACACGATGTGCAGAAGGTCATCAGTTACAAAAGACTTAGTACTTAGTGTTGGTGTTACAGCTTTCCTGTAACCTCCATTTTCTTTCATCTTTTCCATCTTCCAACTCCAAAACTGTAGCATCCAATCTGTTACCAAGCCATGTCTGCACTTGAAAATAAACCCTGAACAAATGCTGATGAAGGGGGGATGCTTTGCAAGGTCGAAGTTTGACCTTAGATTAGATTTTTTTGCAATTTTTGCAAGGAACGAGCTTCATTGAAGTTCATGTGCTTTTTCTGTTAAGATAAAATTTTCCCCGTTTGTTTTCAGTTCTTTGGAATCATCTTGACGTAGAAACACCGACGCTTGTGTTTGAGCTTCTTCTGACTTTTGTAAAATGTCCAAAGATTTTATTTTTCCCAGATCAAAGAAAGATGTTGTGTCACAACCTGTTATGGCATAAGCAAGCAGATTAAGCTTCCTTTTGTCGTTCAACTTATGGATGATTTTGGAAATCCTGTAATACACTTTTCATCCAGTTACTGGTTTTCAAAAGTAGATTGTTTGGTTCTCAGGCCCAAGCGCTACCAACAGTATTAATAAATTGGTGTATTAATAAATTGACAGTAAACAAAACATGTTCTGCTGCTTGACACTTGCCGGTTTTAGCCAGTCCAATAATGGTGGGTCCATATTTGATGGAGAATGGAACGGTCCTAATAACTTAGAAGTAGGAATAATCCCCCAAATCAAAACTAGCTCTCCTAATATAAAGAACATTAACAATTTTAAAAACAAAATGTCAGCTTTTCACTAATTATTTTTTCCCTTTATTGGCTTAGCTAAAAGAAATCATATTGTGTGTTTATCACTGCAATAATAAATACCAGAAAATAAATCTTATATATTAAAAAAATTCTGTTTTTCTTTTCCGAGTCCGTTCGGCTCTTCTACCCGACCGATTTTCATAATTGAGGTCTTAAATTAAAGGTATGCACGCCCAGATTTGCCATCAAGCATTACAAATCATGTATCTTTCGCCTTACAAACGTTATAATCAAATGCAAATTTCTGCTGTGTATTCCTTATGGGGGTTTTTTTTGGTTCTTTGTCCACTTTGCGTTCGTATACCGTCCATCCGATTGCTTTGAAATTTTGCATAGTAACACAGGTTAACCCTGGGAAGGTTTTAGGCCATTTACCGAAGTCCTAGGACATTAGGGCTATGCCCCAGTGGCGCTCAAAGTTTCAATGTTAATCTTATGGAAGAAAGATTTCTATTGATTTTATCAGGGACACAAAAACAGCTGTTCGTATGAAAAGCTTAAAACAGCTGATTTTGATCAACAACTGATTTGGATCAAATCAGTATCAAATGTAGTATTACCTTTTTGAGGTTACATTGACAAACTAAAAACAAACACAAACAAAAATCAACGAAAAATGCTAACTATATTTTAATTCGATTCAAACCTTGGTTGTTACAAACCTATTATATATAAAACAGTTAATTTGGATCAAAAACTGAACATAATCATTCACAGATATGTCAAGTCTTATATATTATCATCCGTTCAGCCGCTATTCACCCGAGAAGGAGCTCCGGTATACAATCCTTCAAATTTCCCATGTTAATCTTATGGAGATAATGTTTAATGAGTTTGAGTCAGCTGCCAAATAAAACAGCTAATTTATGCTCGGTCACCTATGTACAAACGAGCAAAAGATTAACGAGATTATCGAATTTTCCACCTGCGAGCGAAGCGAAGCAGCCATCTGAGGCCGAAGGCCGAGCCGGGGTTGGGACGCGGAGCGTCCAGGGGCAGAGCCCCTAGTAAATAATAAAAAAATAAAATAAATGTTTACGTCTATTTTATCATTGTAATACCCATAATTAGACCAGCTATACAAATAAAAGTCCAAACAATAGGCCTTTACTGCAGATTGACCGCTGTTATGCCAACGGGCTGATCCGGTCCGCGAGGACTCGTACGCCCCGTGCCGCGCCATCTCCCTTTGCCAGGCCGATTAAGTCAACTGTCTGCACTTAACATTTATAAAACTTATATCAATATAAAGATTGCAAAATACCCTAAAAGTTTTATTTGAGCCATTTTTTCATAACTTGTCTCATATTAATAAAAAATAGCTAAACATGTAATTATTGTAATAGAAAAGTTAAAATTTTAACATTAAATTTAAAAATACACGGTAAATAATTGTTTTATAGCTTAAACGCAAAGAACATTTTTGATAGAGAATATTATAAGGATTACAATAACGAAATAAAAATTACTCTATCGCTTTTTATCTCTTAGATATTGACAAAATAAAAAAATCTTTCATAAGTGAACTTTAAGGGGTGGTAGGGGGGAAAGCAAGAGGGGGAGGGGTGGGGACTTTTCAGAAAATATTCCTTATATAATCAACTAACATCCATGAAAAAATCAGCTTTTCACTAATTAGTTCCCACTCAAACCCTTTATTGACTGGGCTATAAGCTTGTGAGTGGTCATTGAGCTCCGATCATGGTCCCCAGAAAATTATTTAGGGTGTCATTAAACATTTTATATTTTTATATGTATTATGTGTTCACACTCTAATGGTTCCGATTTAGTCCAAATTTGGTGTACACTTTGGTTTTCTTAGTCGCTCGGACGTGTTTGTTAGCCAAAAAATCCTCATAGTCTGTGTGGTTCCCCAAAAATAAATAAAAAAACTGAAGCAAACCATAATCCAAGGTCGAGGTACAAACTCACAAACCCACTTGTGAGCCGGGGCTGAGGTGCAAACCTATTCTACTAATATATTTCATACATATGGAGACAGCTATTCAGCGCCTTCGTGAGTAGACCAATTTCCCAAATAATTGGTTGAAACCCTAAAACATATAAACTTAATTTTGGAAATTCGCTCAACTCACGTCAGTGGTTAATTTAATAAAATCATATAAAATTGGTTGTTATTTTAAGAAATATGAAAATTGCTAAAAAAAATAGCAGTTTAAATCCAGTGTATTATTACATTGGTTTTTTGAGAGGCGTATGCCATGATGAATGTTAAATAATGTGCACACCCAAATTAAAATTGTACTAGATATTGATGAAGTAAAACCAAATATAAATAATGCTTTGTTCATAATTAGCAGGCAACGTCCAAGTCAACTGAAGAATAATTATTATGTGTGACTAACGTTTTTGACTAATCTTCAGCAGTTTTTCTGTTTAGGATATGAAAAATTGCAAAAAGAAAATAAATTATATCATAGAGAATATTTTATTACATTTAATAAAAACTATTATTTTTATTACAGATGCAATGCCAAGTTCTTGTGGAAACGAATCCCAGCCGCAGTCAAAACAGCAAACACAGAATTAGGACAGATTTGGGAAGTGGGCAAAGCAATGTGGCAGCGAGATTTCCCTACGGTTTATTCAGCCATTACGGCTGTCCAATGGTCTGAAGGAGTTGCTCCTATTATGAAAGCTCTACGAGGTATGAAGTAATGTTATTTTTATAACCACACACAGCTGAAAGTACACACTTTGTTATTTATAAGCATTATAGTATACAGGGTATTCAACTTCGGCCGTCAGAAACTTTACAGGGTTATTTGTCAGCTAAAAACAAGCAAATAATGCAATATAACACATGTCCTATCTCTCTCTGTTTTCTGTCAGTTCATCTGTATGTAATTTTTACAAATACTTTAATATCTCAGAAATGGTTTAAGATATAATCTTGATACTTTACATGAATATTGATCTAAATAGGGTACATTTTACTTAAAAAATTTGTTTTCCTGCAACAATATGTTTCAAAATGGCAGCAGTTGAAAATGTCAGTATTAAATCTCTATAAAACTATACATTTCACACAAAAAAAAAAAAAAAAAAAAAAAAAATTTTTGAGACTTAATTTTGGCTCTAGCTACGGCCATGTTGGCTGACACTCCATAAGACCAATGTTAAATTAAAATCAAAATTTTTCCTTTATTTTTGATCGGATAATTATGAACGATATGTCATTTTAAAGATATGGCCAATATGCATGCAAATGGCTTTTCCAAAACTAAGAAAAATATATTGTTTAATATTTATTAACAATTTAAAACATTGATATTTTATTTTTTTTTAATGTTGTCACTATTAATTATAGCGAAAAACTACCAAGCCATTCGCATGAAGAATTTCGTCCCCAAGAGTTTGGTATTTTTTTTAAAACTCTATTTGAACAATTGCGTGTTTTAAATGGATTTAGGCTGAGCAATGTCCGTGTAACGTACCGCCGCTATAGGGTGATTTTAAATATTGTTTTACATTGTAACTATTAATTATAGCGAAAAACTACCAAGCCATTCGGGTGAAGAATTTTGTCCCCAAGAGTTTGGTATTTTAGAAAAAACGCTATTTGTACAATTGCGGGTTTTAAATGGATTTAGGATGAGCAATGTACGCTGGAGTCGCAGGTTGTTTTCTGTTTTACTAGAGCCGACCCTTAAGAAAAATCCAACGATATATGGTTTTTGTAATATACAATAGTCATTAACATAGTGGGTGTACATAAAATGCACTTATATAAAAAATCAAATAATAAGATGTTGAAATAACATAAATTACAATCAAAATAACTCGCTCATCTGAAACAATTAATACCACAAATAAGTCCATGCAATAATTACCATCACTTAAACAATTATCAGCAAAATTCAGAAATAATCGACAATATGTGTATTAGTCAATATTAACTAGTAAATCTAGATCAAACATGACGGTATAACTTATGGAAATATAATTCAAAAATTATTTCCTTCTAGATCCCATTTGTTAAAAAGCTTCTGGGATGTAGAAATTTTCATCCAGATATACCCGAACTGAATAATATACCTTTTGTGTTAACACGTTTGCTACCTAAAGGTTTTTCGTACGTATAGAGTCGCATATGTGCGACGACCGGTTTCTATCCACAGACTGATGCCGCAAATGTGCGACACCTGGTCTAATTGAAATAGACTGACGTTGCATATTTGTGGCAGTATTATTTTGTTATTTAGTGGCTAATTTTAAACTACTAGTATATTTTGAAGACTTGATTTATTAGTATTAGTTAATATAAATGTCTGCCGCTCATATGTAGCGCTTGGTCTGCAAATTTGAAGTATAAAATGTGTTACTTTGTTAAAACTTACCTTAGAACTATTTTAAATAATCAATAATCAAAGCTACAGTGTCGTATATGTGCGACACTTGGACTACAACAAAGCAACTTATTATGTTTAATGACATAAACTAAATGTTGCATATATGCGACGACTTGAAAAATGCTAAGAACACAATAAATATGCATTGCTTGAACATACCTTTTAGGTTATTCATGGTCTGTGGCGAATGTCGAAACTGTTTGCCCCAGTCTATGTATATTGTTTTAGTGTCACGATAGTCTATGGTAATGAATCAAGCGACGCATATGTGCAATGTTCGGTAGCGAACGTGTTAAAGTCATATTATGCGGGTTTTAAATTCTTTTTCATCTAAATTCTTTTTTCACGGGCAGTTTATTAAACAATTTAATACCAATGTAATATGGTGTTAAGATAGAAAGCCGATGCTCTGGATAATTTAAATAACTAAAGACTTTCTTATTTTCTGTTGAATACGCATGGACGCACTGAGTTTCAAGGAAATAATCTATTTGCGTTATTTTTTGCAACAGACACTTATAAATGAAAAGGCCTGGGACAGTAATCAATTTTAAATTGATGAATACATTCTTACAAGATCTTTTAATTATTTAAGGTTATAAGCTGTACATATCTATATCTGATTGAACGATTTTTCAAATATTTAAACTGTTATAGTTCCAGTTTGTAAATCTGGAACTCCGGTAATCGAGGTTTTACTGTGTTTGTTAGTCTGGATTAGTTAGTTAGTTTTTTCTTTGCCAACATATAGTAAGACCTCGATAATCCGTCATACTCGATAGTTCGACATCCATCATCTTGAAAATTGGCACTCATTAAAAATGGCAGTTTTTGTAATTATTGAGTGATTTAGGCCCGGTCTACAGTCTGTTGGCTCCGCATCCATCAAAAAAAGTGTGTAAAAATCTACTGTTCAATAAGCTTGTCCAAAACAAACATTTCTCCTAAAAATCGAACCGATTCAAAACAATGTGCTCTTTTCGTCCTTTAAAAACGTTGCTGGCAGTGTTTTGTTGAATGTATTCCACTTAATTAATGAGGATTATTTGAACGAATTGTTGGAAAAAGACACATTGAATTTCTTGTAAACAGCTGTTCGATTTAAAACTGCTTTGCACGGTTTGGAAGTGAAAGGGGTTCGATATCACTCAACCTACCTTTACATTTGAAAATTTCCAAAATCGACCCCCACGCGCAAAAAAAGTACTTTTGGGGCATTTTTGAGATTTGAAAACATTTTTACTGGATTCTCTAGGATCGAAATAGGGGGGGTTTAAGTTAAAACGAATTCTGTAGCTCATTTGGTCCATTGCGCACGGGTGGTCTGATTCAACCTGTATGGTTTGTCAATTTGAAATTTACTTGAAAATGTATTAATTTAACTTTCTATAATTTTTTTATTTTTCTACAAAAGCGCTACTGCTCAAAAGTACTTTTTACATATTGCTTTTTTTGAAAGTAAACTACATCTACTGTTACGATTCTATTCGTACAGTCGTGGGAAATACTGACATTTGTTGAATTCAATACGCCGAGTCCCCGCGGTTTCGCTATGCGTTGACCAACTACGCGTGCAGGCTATGTTTAGGTTGAATGCGTGAGATCTTTTATCTGTTTGATCTAATTTTGTGATATAAGTAAAACTAAACTAAGTTGTCGATTGAAAACAAAATAAGTAGTCAGCTTGATCAGTCCAAAACAATCTAGCAATTTGCACAGGCCAAAGCTCGTAAAGTGAATTTAATGTAATAATATTTTAATAAGTCAGAAAAACTCTTTGATTATAAAAGTTTAATGGCACAAGTTCACGAGAAAAATTTGTAAAAAAATGAAGTATTTAATTGCATGCAAAAATATTGATTATTTCCGGCAACTATTATTATAAATTTTTAAACAATATTTTTAAACATTTTCTAAAATAATAGTTAAGGGCGCATTATTTCATGTACGCATCATTTCCTCTAAAACCGGCCCAGTTACCTATCCTCATTTTTTTCCAGTTACCTATCAAAGTTTTGCTCTCCAAAATTTTTAGCAATTATTTTTTTTTTAGTTTCAATTATCAGAATATGCCAGTTACTTAACCCTTCAACGCGGGACTTTTTATAGCATGACCGACCTCTCGTGCAGTACTTTTTTGCAAGTTGGGCCCTAATTTTGCAATACTTTGCTGAACATTTCATTACTCTGGTTCTACACGTCCTAGCAACATTATTTCTTCATTAAATTGTTAAGAAATAAATAAACTACAATAAATACACAAAACTAAATTTTTCTAATAACACATATATTTTTTAATAAATGTCAAAATTTGAGTTTTGTATGGTACTTCAAAGGCTACCAAAAGTTCTAACAAGTATTACGAAAAAAAATAAACGGTGTCAGGAAACTGACACATACTTTCTCCCTCATTATAATATAGGAATTTAAATTTTTATTTTTAAGAGTAATTTTCCCATAAAAATCCATAAAATAACGGAAAACCAACTTTTCTCAAAAACGGCTTAAACGATTTTGATTAAAATTTTATAGTTCATAGTACTTTAGGTCCCTAATAAACTATAAAATTTTAATCAAAATCGTTAGAGCCGTTTTTGAGAAAAGTTGATTTTTCCGATATTTTAAGGGTTTTTATGGGAAAATTACCCTTAAAAATAAAAAATTCACAAAAATGAAAAAAATCCCTGGAGATACCGTGAATTAGTACCTCCATACCAAATTTCATCAAAATCGGACGACTGGTTTAGGCTCTAGGTCTGATAACATCCACACAGACACACACACACACAGACATCACTCCGAAAACTACTTTTTTAGGTACAGGGGGACCCAAAACGGATATTTCCACCAAAAACTCAAACTCGAAAATTTTGACAAATACAATACTTTCTCCATATACTATGGTATAGGGGGAGAGAGTAAAAAAGGCATTGGGATAGTATACATTACTGTGTGATTATTGTAGTGTATTTATTTCTGGACAATTTAGTAAAAGAATATCATCATTGGACATATAGAACCAGAATTGAAATTTTAGCAATTGAGGGCAAAAATAGGGCACGGTATTTTTTTTGCTACAAATTGCAATAATTTTATTTACTCTGACTCTATATATCCTAGCAACATAATTCTTTTACTAAACTTTTACTGAGAATGAAGTACACTACAATAAACGCACTAAAATATAATAATCGAATTATTTTTTTTACTTACATGTAAGAAGCTAAGTATCATATTGGATTGAAAAACCGCTGCCAGATAAAACCCCATGGCTGACTGTTGGCAAACGTAGTGACTACATCAAACCACGTTGAAGGGTTAACAACTGTGTCAAATTTTATTGTGATGTCTTTAACTCTTCTGGATTAAATAAGCTGTGACAGACAGACAGACAAATGAGTGGTTGGTAATGTTGCTTCCTTTTAAGGTACTGAACCCTAAAAGACAAGGTTTACTTCCGACTTCAAAAAACTGTCATGAATATAAATCGTTGGTTATATTGGTGCAATCCGAAATTTTATCATAAATTTTTTCTTGACCCATTTAAAATTGAAATCTAAAAAATTACATAGACATAATTTTCTATTGTCTAGCAAATTTAGACATTTAAAAAAAATGAAGCACTATGTCCATTTTAGAGGTATCACCAAGTACACAAATTTAACACAACTTACAAAATTAGGAAGTGCAATGTCAATTTCATCGGTAGTGTCACATGATTAAATCCATACAGCTATTGAGTTTAAGCTGTTGAATTTACCATTGCCTATGTTATTTCGTCGATTTCTTCTTTGATGATCAGCTGTTACATTGAACTTCTGGTTTATATTGTACATGTGTAAAACAATGAAGAAGAAGAAATCATCGACAAAGCCAAAAGAGTCTTACTTTAAGACGCGTATTGCGAGTTCGTGTATTTTACCTTATCCAAAAAGAAGTTTTCGCTTTAAAAATGCTAAACAATATTTCACCTACTTTCATGAATATACAATAAATAAATATTTTAACCCTGAAAAAAGATAGGTAAGAGTAAAAGAGAGAGTGGTTAGGTAACAGTAGTATACAAATAAATGAGAAGTAGTACAAATATGAAGAAATTATTTCTTGAGCTTAATATTTATTTTTAACTCGGAAAATTATTTTGTTCGTTAAGGCTTAGAAATCTTCTGTTTGGAAAAATAATCAATTAGCTTTATCTGCTTAATGAATTGGTAATAGGTTTGTTCCTTAAAGAAAAAAAAATTCTTACAAAGATCTGTTTGTATACTAAGAAATTTGCCGTGCGGGGGGAGGGATATGTTATATAAACTTTGGAAATGTCAGCGAATTTCTAATAGTCTATTTACCTCAGCTCCTATTAAATTTATAAATATCAACACCTCACGTGAATTTACATTCACAATTTAAAATATGTACTTTTGACTTGGTACTATTTCTTTTGAATGAGAAAACGTTACGTCTATTATTTTTACAGAGGCAGTACACGGGCGAGCAGCTCAACTAGTTTGCCGAGCGTATGCTTCTCTCAGCATAAGCAATGCTGCAGGACTACTTGGATGCACACCCGAAGAGATCGCTCAACAGAAGGATTGGATTATCGATAACCAGATGGTGTCGCCACCACGTCCAGTTCCTCCTCCGATACCAGAGACATCGAGTGAAGAACAGCTCGGGAAACTGACGGATTTTGTTGCATTCCTAGAGAACTGATTTTTGTTAATAATGTTTGTATTTTTATAATTGTAAAAATATGAACCAATTATTGGAAGTTTATTTTTGTGAACTGTGATTTCTTTATACCTAGAGATGTGTGTTTTTCTACAACCTAAAAATATTGTTCCTAAAATAATGTGTTTACATTTAAAGAAACAAGATTTTACTGGTTTACTTATTTTGTGTACCTTATTATAGCAATTTTTTCTCAAATATTATGTGTTGGTTATTATAATTACTTAAACTACTTGTGTAACTTACGACTCTTATTATTTTTCTTTACACAATTTCATGTTTTATTAATGTTTTGGTGAAATCTCCCATTAATAAAAAAACACCAATACATTAAAACAAAAAAAATCTATGTAACACAATGAGTCATTGGGTAAAATGTGTGTGTACATACATAGTTTGTTGTTATATGTAGAACTAAATATTTATCACTTCCTACCAAACATTTTTCTTTGTGTTTTTATAATTAATAAATATTATTAGTCAATCAATTTTAATTTATTTTATGATTTCATTTACTTTTACCCCATACTCTTGTATTTGACTCCTCTAAATTACTTCCTATCAATGTTCTTTGTGAAGATGTGTTTTGAAATACTTTCTTTGTCAAAGGAATTATTGCATTCAATAAATTTTAATCATAACATTATTAATCATGTGCCTTGATCTCATATGTTCATTTTAGGTACACCTAAAGCAAAAGTCACTTGGTTGGACATTCTTTAAATATCTCTGTATGTTGTTCTGCATTATAACTGCCAGTACATGAATACTAATTTGAGAAAACCATATTTAAAGGTGAAAAAACTTAGTTTTTATATTGTTGAGATAAACTTAAAGTCACGGTCCAATGAAATTGGTGTTC
>JAGFPH010003863.1:83296-94322 GCA_018207615.1 Philaenus spumarius | reverse complement strand
TATTGTTGAGATAAACTTAAAGTCACGGTCCAATGAAATTGGTGTTCAAGACCATTCAAACAAGTGAAAAGACCATTCAAACAAGTGGTGTACAAGAATTAAGCATGATTTTGCTTTATTTCTATCAACTACTTTTACATTCCTCTCTTTTGCCCGCTACAACTGCATATTTCCCATATTTTTTTTACCTAACTTCAGGTTTTGCTTTAAAATTTTTCTTCGGGTTTTCGCACTTTCTCCTCCATGTTTGCATGGAACAGTTGCTTCTCTCCAATTTAGCCATCAGCATTTTCCAAATATCACAGTGTCCTGACAGAAGTATAAATTGTTTATATAGTAAAATGATGCAGTATTTTATTTTTAAAGTTGAGTAAATCTAAACTGATTTATTTTTCAAATGTAGTAACTTAAATGAAATTTAATAATATTCTTCCACTAATCTTGTTGGGCTTAATTCAAGTTGGACAATTAACTTGGTAATTACAACGGTTTTGTTACTGTGTGGTTATTTGTTAGCACATAATTTTACTATAGGGTTTAAATCTGAACCTTACAAAATATTAAAATGTATTCACAATTAAAGATGTTGAAAGTTATAAAAGATGTAATTAATAATGCTGCTTAATTTTTGTCCAGGTGTTTATACTTTAGCAAAACATGATGTGCTTTCTTCTTCTGACGTAAGTATGTAAAAAAAAAATTGTTTACTTCATCCCTACCCCAAACTAATTTTAACTTTTCTTTAGTTTCAGGGCGTAAACAGAAGATAATTGGAAAAATATTTGGTAAAAAATACCCGGAATAGCCAACGAACGAGTTTAAACTCACCGTAACGAAAACGCTTACTTGCTAGTCATCAAGTCTGATAAAGCCTCAACGTTCACCTTATTCTGTGATCTGTATAGTAGATTAATAATGCGACGCACTTGGACCACTGTTATCGCAGCTCAACATAAACACTCGTAGTATTTATACAAAAGAGCTCTATATTGTAATGATATATTAATGAATATTTGCCTTAACTTTATGTATTACTTTAGTCAGACATACTGTAGTTGTTATACAAAATATATAAAATTGTTTTAAATAATTAAGAATATCAAGCTAAATTATGTTATCCAACACCTTTCAAGCCTTTAGGAATGTTATAAATTTACTGGACAGGGTTGGATTATATCTTACGTCTTAACACTTTATTTATAGTATTTGTTAATTTAGTTATGTTAGTGTGTTAAGAATACTATAGACAAATACAGAATGATCTTTTTTAAATTATTATTAATAGATAAAGAAAACGATGTTATTTATTTTCAAACGTGAATCACATAAGAATGTGTATACATCCAAAAGTTAAAATAATTCGATCATGCAGATGAACCACTGACGTGAGTTGAGCGAATTTCCCAAATTAAGTTTATATGTATAGGGTTTCAACTATTTGGGAAATTGGTCTTCTCACGAAGGCGCTAAATAGTTGTCTACGTGTACGAAATGTAGTAGTAGAATTATTTGTTTGCATCTCACATGTTGCTTCTTTCTGTCGCAGCGGAAAAACTCTGAGAGTTTGCCCCTTGTCCTTGCGGTCTCGGATTATGGACTGCTTCGCTTTCCTCGCAGCGGACAAACTCACATCCCGGCCGCCGGCAATAAGTGGATAGAAACCGGGTACTTTTATGGTACTTTACATTTTGTTCGATTTTGAGGGAACCTGAGGGGCTACAAGGTCGTGTAAAAAAAACAAAATTTGCAGAATATAACCTTTATTTTTTAGATGAAATTCTAAAAAGTTTCACTCTAGTATAAAAATTTCAAAAATTTTTACTTCCTTCAAAAACATGCTGCCGGTGGTTGGATTTTTTGGCTAACAAACCCACCCGAGCTACTAAGAAAAACCAACGTGTGGACCAAAAAAGACGTAAAATGTGACCTTTAGAGTGTGAACTCTTATATAAATAACACTAGGGGTTCTCCCCTGAACGCTTCGCGTCCCAACCCCGCCTCAGATGGCTGCTTCGCTTTGCTCGTAGTTGAAAAATTCACTAAAGAATCTTGTTAATCTTTTTCTCGTTTGTACATAGGTTTGTAAAATTATGAAACCAGGCTTAAATATATTAACAGTAATTGCAAGATTAATTATAACCTCAAATACATGCTTTAGAAACGTAAGAGGCTTTCATTACGATTTTAGTCCTAATTCTACTATCTTCTGTCAACTAAAGTTTTGAAACCAGGCCTAAATATAGTAAAAATTATTGCAGGATTAACATAACCTCAATACTATGTTTCAAAAATTAGCCAGGCCTATATTTCAAAATTGACTATTCGAATTTATCCATCTTTGCCAAGTTTACCTTTTTTTTGACAAAATAAATAATAATTATTAAATCAGGCCCAATTTATTCTAATTCCAACGTGTTAAAACAGTAAATTAGTTTGTTTTTTAACAGTTATTAAAAACTATCAAATGAACAGCTGATAAAACAGTATAAATTGGCTTGTTTATAAACAGCTATTTTGATCGCTTTATTTAGTATTTCGTTGTTATTTTGTAACCAACATGGCAACCCATAAGACCCTATGTTAAAATTTTTCAACTTTTAAATTAGGTTTCCTCAAAAAATTGCGTTTTTACACGAAATACAACTATATGGGTGTACTTAAAAATCAAAACTACACTTAAATACAAAATTTCTTTGAATTCGTTACAGCCGTTTTCGAGATCCGCGATAGATACAAAGACAGATACAAGAATTGCTCATTTAAAGTAATAGGATATTTAATGGTACGGTACCCCAAAATAAGTTCTTAGGGTCCATGATCAGTGCTAATTTACCATTCCCAACCATGGGTCTTACCATAAGAGTCACTGCAATAGCTTATCTTTCCTATGGAAATTTACTAAAAACATGGTTATAACCACAGGCAGTTAGGATATTTAATGTTAATTCAAATAAGTAGAATTTTGAATACAAATCATAAACTGTAATTTTATGATACAGCCTTTTTTTTAAACCCCAAACTTTCATTCACTTACAATATCGACTACATTCCGTATCATGAAATATATCTAGACTACCTTTGTCAACTGTACATTCGGTCAATTTTAAAAATTCTGTAAGTTATACTGATGAAGTGAATTGCAGACTTTTTAGTAGGTCAGATTATAATGCATTCTATTTTTATTAGTTTTTCAAAAACCTAAGTTTATTGGAGATGATAAATGGAGCAACATAATGTAACTTCTTTATTTATATTTTACAATATACATGTGCAAATTAATTGACAAATACTTAAATAAAGTTTGACGTAAGTCATTATCGCATACTATATTAAATATGTGTGCCCTTTGTAGTTGGATTCATTGCCTTCTAATGTAAAATAAAAAAAAGTTGATTCAGTGCTAAATATTTTATATGTACTGTTTTTATTTCCAATAATTGTTTATCAAATATTTATATTAAAACTACGTATTTAAATGTAAGTACGGTACTATTAAAACTCGGTTATTCTATGACATTCTGTAAATACAATTTAATGTAAAACTAAATTATTATTTTAAATTTATCGTTTGAATGTTAAATATAAGTCCCTTATTTTGCAAAGTGAATGTTGTATGCAGAAATGAATCATTCTACTTGGGTGGGGTGGGTATCATTAAGTCTAGTGTAAATAATAATAATAGCAGACCATGAAATGTTGTCTTGTGTACTGTACTAAAAGTACTATTATAAACGCAAGACAATATTTGTACTGCACATACACTTTATTAAAAAGTATGTATATTGCATAAACTTATTTTGATACACTAATAAATAATATATTAATGACTGTTCGAATACAATTTGAATGTGATATCAATCACAGACTTTGTATTATGTGCTTTTCTGGTTAACAGGCACTAAGATCTTCAATTAGAATACCATAGAAAAATCAATAATTGCCATGATTTTAATATTTTTTAAGACATGTTAACCAATACAAATATCAACACCATTATCTTTACATTCCATAAAAGTAACAATCTTAATAATTCTACTCCACGATTAATTAGAAGTGGGTCATTTCTGAAGTGATACGTAATTAACTTATTACTTATGTTCTAGGGAGAAGCCGTAGTTTGCTTTAATTTGTGTTTTAAAAATATGTATTACATTTGTGATCTCATAAGTTGCTTTATGTATTGTACCAAAGTCTATTAGTTACCATGACATAATGATTTTATTTTAATGTTGCAATTTGTAAATATTTGTTGAATATGTATAGAAGTTGATCTGTATTAAAACAAAATGTATTTTAAATAATTGAGTTTTTTCTGTGTCGCAAATCAATTAAACATCCTTATTAAGAGCAATCATTTGATAGTAGCCCATGATTCTACAGGTATCTTTCTTTTCATGACAGTGCTGATGTGTCGTATTTTTAGTATTTCTCTATTAGACGATTGTAGGCTGCCTCTCTGATGTTTGAGTTGTGGGTCTAGGGCTGGCCTAAGGCGTGTGCGGTCGCACAAGCTCGATTTTGGGAGGGGTGCCGAAACGAGAAAAATAAAAAAAAAAATAATATGGTAAAATAAATTCTACTAATACCCAATGGTTAAAACCTCTTAAACATATAAACTTAAGTTTGGAAATTCGCTCAACTCATGTCAGCGGATCAGTTAAGCGATCGAATTATTAATTTTAGTGTTTGGTTTTCAATACCAACTTCACTTATTAAGTTCCGACAAATTGCAGTTATAGAGCACCCATACCATTTTTTGGAGAGCTTTCTATGCCCATTTTCTTCATTATAAAGGGCGCGAAAACTCATTCTTGCACACAGAATTTTGCTCTTAGTTCGACCCTGTGTGGGTCCATCTTGTCCCACAAGCGAGGGTTCAATTTGTAAATTTCAATAAACTCTTGGTCTTTTGACATGATATAATTGTCGCCTCAAATGAAAAGCTAACGGACGGAACTGAAACAACATGTTTCGACAAAGGATTGAGTGAAACGAGAATGGAAATGAAACAAATAGGTCTGACCATACCATCAAGTCCTCCTCTCATTTTTCCTATTAGATTTTGCTTTTTACACACAGGATGAACTGACAGAGACCTAAATGAGAACTGAAATGGTCGTATAAAAGTGCCTTTAAGTGCTTCATTGGGATTCAGCTATATCTACCATTCGTCTTGTCAGGCCTGTCTGCTCTGATTTCGGATACTAAGGAAGCAGTATACAGATGAATTTTTTAGATATGAAACTGCCCATGGGATGGGGATTGTCAGTGGAGTAGGATATTGGTGGACTGAACCGCTGCTTGAGGTAGTGCATGTGCTCCGCTAACAGTATTTTACTGCACAACTTGGTTCAGTTTTATGTCTTAAAAATTCATCCGTATATAGAAACTACTGTAGCTGTATGGTTTCATACACCTAGTTCTCCAACCCTCACCACAGTGTTATGCCTTTTACTGTAGCAATGGCTAAAATTTAATAGTGCCTTTTGAATGTTAATAATTCTGTCCAAATCAACTTTCTGCAAATCCTATGTGAATAGAGCCTAACCTACAAATTATTTTTTTAAATAGAGATATATAAAAATAATATTAATAGGCCTATAAATTATTGTTATTTATTGATCACAGGGTTTTTTTACTTATCTGTAAAAAATCCCTACCTGTATGAAATAAGTTAATATGTACAACAAACTCAAAAAAGTAGATTTTTAGTATCGTGCCATCTTAAAGCAATTTCAGATAACAATCTATCTAGAGGTAATTTATAGAGATGAACCCTGCTAGTGTTGCTTAACCAGTATCAATATCTTTATGGTACATTCAATTCTGAATTTTTAAATTGTAATTAGAAATCAAACAAATAGTTTTTTCTAATAGAATTAACCTAGGCCTACTATTAAATCAGTTTAAAACCATAATTTTTAGCAATTTTTTGTATAAGTTCTATTAATTTTACTATTTTACAGTATACAAATTATTAATGATAGTAAAACTGTCGTTTTAGTGATTAGTGACTGATAATACCATATACAGTACTAGGGGCTCTGCCCCTGGACGCTTCGCGTCCCAACCCCGCCTCGGCCTTCGGCCTCAATGGCTGCTTCGCTTCGCTCGCAGTTGGAAAATTCGCTAAAGAATCTCGTTAATCTTTGGCTCGTTTGTACATAGGTGACCGAGCATAAATCAGCTGTTTTATTTGGCAGGGGACTCAAACTCATTAAACATTATCTCCATAAGATTAACATGGGAAATTTGAAGGATTGTGTGCCGGAGCTCTTTCTTGGGTGAATAGCGGCTGAACGGATGATTGGATCTTAAATTTGATGCAAAATCGTTAGTTTGAAATTAAATTTTCTACAACTTTTGTATTTAACATTTTTTTCTATCTCTTACCGTTTTCTTGGTAAATGTGCTCAAAGTGGGAAAATGAAGAAATTTAAAAAAATCTAAAAAATCGTTCCCGCCCAAAAGGTGCTTCCAAAATTAAAAAATGTTAAATTCTGGCAATTTTCCCAAAAGTTTCTCGTCGAGAGCTTCAATTCAAGTATAAGGTTGATGGGGCTCCGATCACGGGAAGTGCCTAATAATTAATGTCAGTGAATGAGTGAAATCTTCTAGCTTTAAGGACGTTGGGCGGAGCCTCTCTTCTCGGATGAATATTGGCTAAATGGATGATTGAATCTTGAATCTGACGGAAAATCTCTTCTTTGAAATTTAATTTTCTACAACTTTTGCATTTAAACTTTTTGCTATCTTTTACCGTTTTCTTACAAAACGCGCTCAAAGTGAAAAAATGAAAAAATCTAAAAAATCTTTCCCGCCCAAAAGGTGCTTGCAAAATTAAAAAATGTTAACTTCTGGCAATTTCCCCAAAAGTTTCTCGTCGAGAGCTTTAATTCAAGTACAAGGTTGAGGGGGGTCCGATTGCGGGAAGTGCCTAATAATTAATGTCAGTAAACAGTGAAACCGGCTAGCTTTAAAAACGTTGGGCGGAGCTTCCCTTCTCGGATGAATAATGGCTAAATGGATGATTGGATCTTAAATCTGATGAAAAATCGTTAGTCTGAAATCAAATTTTCTACAACTTTTGTATTTAACATTTTTTGCTATCTCTTACCGTTTTCTTACTAAACCGGCTCAAAGTGGAAAAATGAAAAAAATTTAAAAATTGAAAAAAAATTTCCCGCCCAAAAGGTGCTTTCAAAATTAAAAAATGTTAACTTCTGGCAATTTTCCCGAAAGTTTCTCGTCGAGAGCTTTAATTCAAGTATAAGGTTGAGGGGGGTCCGATTACGGGAAGTGCCTAATAATTAATGTCAATGAATCAGTGTTACCGTCTAGCTTTATATAAGTAGATTATGACATTTTCAAATTTATTTTGAATGACCCTATACAACTTTTTCACAATCTCTTATATTAATTTCTTAAGGAATTTCTTTATCGGCCCATTACGTTGTTACTTTTCAACCAATTTGTACAAATGAAGTGCAATTTAAAACTGTAGATTTACAGAAATATCAAAAATAAAACCGTATTTAAAAAGTTAAGCGATGTTATTTAAATGCGAGAACGGTTTTGTTGGAACTATCCTTAATTTGGGAGAACCAGATATCGTGGGCTCATGCCAAATGTAACAATTTAATTTCAACCATCCCAATACTACACACGAATATAAAATTTATCATTTCCTCCATTTTAAGTTTGTCAAAATCTACAAAATATTAAGTCCAAAAAATGCCCTGTGTTATTTAAATGGGAGAATTTTTGTCTAGAAACAGAACCATTTAATGTAGGCTCATAACATGTATGTAAATTTGAAGCTTAAAAATCAGTTGTTTTGTTTATAACATGTGTTAACAGATGTTTGAATTTAATTATAATATACTATGGGAAACCTCTGTGTGCTCCGCCCGTTGGAACATTCTATACACATAATCATGTTGTGTTTTCTTTATAGTAATGGTGTAGGATTAATGATAACCCCAAAGCTTGGATGGTAAATAATGTTAAGTGTTCAAATCAAATTATTTCGTATATTTTATAACAGCAGTTATAATAAGGGTTAAACAACTAGCAATGCGCCTACACTTAAATAAAAACCTAATCTAAAAGTTAGCAATACAAATAATTGCTTCAAAGTTTGAAATCAGCTGTTAATGGACATATTAAAACAAACAGCTGTTTTATCTTTTATTTATTCAGTTGGTTGCTATGGTAATAAATGTAAATACATGTGTTAGTTCATCAGTCTAGGCCTAACCTAAGAATTTTTTCTGACTTAATTTACAAATTAATATTCAAATAAAAATGTTGTTATCAAAATGAATTATAGCCTATGTTGCTCAGGAATAGTGTAGCTTTTGATTAGTAAAACTATTTTTTCAACCGGTTCAGTAGTTCCAGAGATTACATAAAAAAATTACCTCTCTATATAATATTAGTAGCCTATAAGCATTTGTCATTGTTTTTTTGTGTTTCCTTTTATTTTGTTAACCTAATTTTGTTTAGTAAAACCCGGAAAATCTGTGTTATGTTGTTTTCCTTTACGAACAATGCATTTAATATTAGGATTGAGACAGTCTAAGGCTCTGACTTCCTTGCAGTTTTCTTGATTCAAAATATTTCAAATGAGTAAATTTTAAGAAATCGTTCAATTCAAATAAAATTATTTTACTATGCAAAATTACTAATTGAATTTATGGGTGTATCGGTTAAAATCAATTATGTGTGCGTACTTATAATTTGTATAAGAAAATAAATCTCGTTCATATGGGTTTTTTCGTACAAAAAATCTAAGAATCTTTACTCTGAAATTACACAATCCATATCCTTCGGGGAAAGTATATTAAACAATTGTCATTGGTTGTACTTAAAATCCGTAAGTACTGTATACAAATATGTTGTAATCTTAAATTTTTTACAATTAAGAATTAGGCCTACATTGAAGCCAAACTAAGTTTCATAATTAAACATCGTTTCTACAATTCTTATATTTTATACAAAAAACTTTATGTTTACATTAATTATTGATCATAAGCCTTATTTCAGTTCGTTTTGAAAATCTTCTATCTAGGGCACTTATAGTTTATTTAACATAACTTTAGTATTGGACAGCATTGGTGGGCCTATCTACACCATGACAGCCCGGTACCAAAGTTATGTTAAATCAAGTATAGTTTTTTGAAAACTAGTTTACAGCCTGCGGAGTGGAAAGGCGGGGAAGGCATGGGAGGGGGTGCGCACAGGATTACCAAACTTCATCGAGTTAAAGAATAAAATGACGAAGACTACTTCATTCAGTCCGTTCGTTTAGCCAATTGATATCTCATAATAAGTAAATGTAACAACTGGAAAATAATTTTAACGTTAACCTTAATAAGGTAAAATAAACAACATAGTTAAAACATTCTTGACATAAATTACTTATAAAAAGAGGAAGAACTTTACAAAATAGTAGAAATTAATTATTTGTGTATTCGTCGCAAACATAAACTAATATTAAATTTATATACAATGTTGGAGGGGCACGTGCCCCCGTTCCCCCCCGGCGAGACGCCTATGCAGTTTTAGGTCATGTTTTTGGTTTTTAGTAAAATGTAAACCTGAGCCTTGTTGGTTCTTTTAACCTTTATTATAACTGCTGTTATAAAATATACGAAATAATTTGATTTGGACATTTAACATTATTTACATTCTTAGCTTTGGGGTTATTATTAATCCTATATTTTTATTATAAATAAAACAGCCTAACATATATTTTTAGAAGGTTCCATCGGGAGTTGGCGGGCGGAGCACGTAGGGGTCTCCCATAGTTATTATAAAGAAATCATAACATGATTGTGTGTATAGAAGGTTCCAACGGGGTTGGCGTGCGGAGCACGCAGGGGTTTTCCCTAGTATTTACTATTTTTGTTTACAATATTCATTGATAACATAAACAAAATTTAATTTATATATGTATAATAATTGTAATTATTTTTTATCTATCAAGAAAATTAACGTATATTAAACAAGTGGTTAAAAGATAGAGATTTCAAACTGATCGTTTCCCTTTGGCCACAACAATTTCCATTTGTTGGCAATTGCTACAGCTAATAATTTGTGTTCGAGTGACACGTTAATCCAAGAACGAAAATAGCTCCAGAGTCCAAAAATACTTTCCGTTACTGATTCTGGCAAATTGAATACATTAACAGCAGCTGACAAAGTTGAAGTCAATCACGAAATAATTTGGAATCGAAAACTGTCGTTAAGCAACCTGCCAACAGAGTGACTCATTGTACAAATTGGCTCACACACAAACACGTGGCCAGTGCTCACAGTTTGTGTATATAGAAGATGCAATTGCATTGTGTACGTCATAAAAATTTAGGTGACATTCATTTCATACCAAGACGGACGTAACAGTTAAAAATATACATTTTGTAACGTAGCCGTTCGTCCAGGATACCCCTGCGGTGTCGCTATGGTGGTGTCTCCCATTTTCGGGTGTGTGCGGTCCTTCTGCGGACGTACATGCACAGTCAGTATGGTGAGGTGGAGAAGGCGTCTTCATAAGGTGGTAAACGGATAATAGTTAACATTTCGTTTATTTTACATAAAAACAACAGTCTCCCGATTGTAAATTATATACTATGCGTATCACATACATGTGATATGTGTATTATTTGCGCATGATAATATTTCTGTATTATAATGCATTTATTTCATTCTTAAAACATTTATAAATTAAATTAAGCAAAGACCAACAAATTAAATTAAATTTACCAACCTTATTTCAAAATTGAATCACTTCTGATGCCAAGTTGTGTCTACGGCTTCTTTTCAAACTTTCTGACACCAATTTGTAGAACTACTCCTGACAACAATTTGTAGAACAACTCCTGACACCAATTTGCAGAACTACTTCTGACACCAATTTGTAGAACCACTCCTGACACCAATTTGCAGAACTACTTCTGACACCAATTTGCAGAACCACTTCTGACACCAATTTGTAGAACCACTCCTGACACCAATTTGTAGA
>JAGFPH010003863.1:60414-78240 GCA_018207615.1 Philaenus spumarius | reverse complement strand
ATCGCAAAATTTGTAACAGACAAAAAAGCGGGGTTATAAAAACGTGGCAAAATACTCTAACCCGAAGCGGCCTTATCTCAGCCAATCTCATTTGATATTTTTAGACGTAAAACACCTTTCATTTTTATTGCGTACAGGATTGAGTTTTCCTTCGAACAATAACCGAGTATAAACGTAATATTTCATATAACAATTATTTCAAGGCCATTGCAATCATATCGTGTATTCAAGCGAGAACTAATTGAAAAACGCATAAACCTAAGTGCTCGGACTAACTATATGAAAATTGCTTTAATGAACTATAGGTTTAAAAATAGAATAACATTATTTCATTCGTGTTAAAACACTCCTCTTTAATTGCGTGCGGTGTAGTTTCCAGCCATACGGAAGAAGAGGGATAATATCATTATTTGCATAATATACGATACTTCAAGGTTAAACGAATTGACCAAATCATTTATAGTCGAAGCATTTGTTTGATCAATTAATCAAATGATAGTAATAATTACAGTGAATGTGATTTATTAGAGAGATTTGTACTTTTACCGCTCAACGCCGTTAACTTCGGAAGAAGGTAGCGTAGCGCAGCGAGTAGAATTGACGTGAGTTGAGTGAATTTACAAAATTTAGTTTTTGTTTTAGGAATTCAACCAACTTTTGGGCGAAGGCGCTGAATAGTTTCTTGCGTGTACGAAATATATTAGTATAATTTGTTTGCACCTCAGCCTCCAGCGCCGGCCACGCGCTGCTTCGTTCCGCTCTTAGCGGAAAAACTCGCTTCACGTCTTCGACTTTGAGGCTTCAGATTATGGATTGCTTCGTTTCTCAGTGGACAAACTCGCTTCACGACTTCGACTTTGAGGCTCCAGATTAAGGATTGCTTCGTTTCTCAGTGGACAAACTCGCTTCACGCCGTCGGCCTTGGATCAGAAGATGCCCCAAGTGGATTTCAACAGTGTACTTTTATGTTATTTTACGTTTTGATTGATTGTGGTGGAACCAGACGGGTTATAAGGTCGTGTAAAATAAACGGTATCAGTTAACTGACACAAACTTTCTCCCAACTTACTGTAGTCAAAGTAATATTGTTTTTAATCATTTTATTTACTACTTTTTAGAACAAAACAAAAAAATAATATTCTACCTACGTCAATCGTATAAAAACTGATTGTCCCAGGCGGGATTCGATCGCGCGACCTTTGAATTACTGGCCGTGCTCGCTACCGTGGTGCTACCCCGTGCGGCCGCTGCCGCAATGCTACATTGACAACACAAACTTGTTTATTTTTAAACATTTCCCCATAATTATAAAACGCCGAAGTTTTGATAAAAGCGGGTGGTGTCATTTTGTTTGGCATCTTAAGCACTATAAATACTGAAAATTTGATCAAAATCGTTAGAGACGTTTTTGAGAAATTTGCATTTTTGTCATTTTTTATGGGTTTTTAGGGGTAAATTACCCTTAAAAATTAAAAATTCAAAAAAATGAAAAAAAAAAACGCCTGGAGGTATTAGGGTTTAGTACCTACATACCAAATTTCATGAAAATCGGACCAATAGTGTCCTCTCAGGTCGTGTATACATACAGACAGACTGACAGACAGACACCACTCTAAAAACACTTTTTTGGGTTCAGGGAGCACCAAAACAAAAAATTCCACTAAAAATATTTTTGGGTTCAGGGAGCACCAACACAGATAATTGCACTAAACAATTTTTTGGGGTTCTGGGAGCACCAAAACAGATAATACAACTGAAAATTCAAATTCGAACATTTTTACGAAAAAAATACTTTCTCCATATACTACGTATAGGGTGGAGAAAGTAAAAAACAATATGTGCAGAATAATATAATATACTTATTTTAGTCCAATAATTTCATTCTAGTACGAAAAAGCTTCCACAAAACGTGCTTCCGGTTGTTTTTTTTTTTTTTTGCTAACGAACTCGTCCATCAAAAGCGACATAGAAACCAACTTGTGTACCAAATTTGGACCAAATCGGATGTAAAATGGGGGCGTAGAGACATGTCGGTGAGTGAGAAAGCTACTCTTTAAGTTGAAATTAGTTTTCATGACCGCCAACATCGTGCCGATATCGGGTCGGCCATTATAAGGACTAGATAGATAGATAGAAAATACTTTATTTTGGGCGAAGTTAGGATCATATGGTCCGCTCTTACACTTAACCCATAATTATCAGGGCTTTATAACAAGGGCTAAACCGTTTCTTTGATCTCGGCACTGTGCCGCCAGTTTCACTCTGACGTCACCATGCTGACACGCACTAGCTGGTAGTATTTCAATAATGTGCGCGCAGTCGTTAACTCGCTGTTATAACTCGATGGAAAGGCTTCAGTAAAATAAAATTTAGATATTCTTAATCTACATAAAGTACGGATTCTAACAGTACAAAAAACTTTTATTTTAACTGGTATTTCGAATTTTAATAATTGAAAATATTTGAGAATTATCACTGACTGACATGGAAAAGTTACTAAGCGAGGAAATTTTTTATTTTTGGGTTATAGACAAACTTTCAGCGGGAATGTTGTAGCCAATGAATTGATCTAAACTATCCAATTCACCGATTTGTGATAAAATGATTACATCATTATGAAATCGTTTTTTAAATGAGCGCGAGGAGGTGCGGCGCCGAAACTCCCGAAGTACAGTTGTTTGATACGGGAATAACGTTTATGTTCATATTGTTATTTTAAGGTAATATAGTAAATCACTTGTCCCCAGATAATTATGCCAGCTAGAAAAAAAGTAAGCATTTTATTTCAACATAAACTAATTATAATTTATAATTAAAATCTGATATTATTGAAGTGAACACAATAAGTTAAGTTGGAGGTTAACGTTTTAAAAATAATATCATTATTATAAGGTAATTCTTTTAATGAAATATGAAACAAATTTTTTTACGTAATTACGATTTTCTTTTTCCATCATTGATCTCTAATTTTATTTCTTTGAATGTACGTAATAATGTTATTATTTTTTAAACGTTAACCTCCAACTTAACTTTTTGTGTCCTCTTCAATAATATCAAATATTAATTATAAATTATAAATAGTTTATGTTAAAATAAAATTCTTACTTTTTTTCTAGCTGGCATAATTACCTGGGGACAAGTGATTTACTATATTACCTTAAAATAACAATATTTTGATGTACAGTACGATTTTTTTAACCGGGCCCTCGGCCACGGTTGTACTAACTTGAATGATAACGTTAGAAATCGCTCTGTCTACTCTAGTTTTCTCCACGAAAACTGAGCCAAGCGGCGTGAAACAGCGAAAACCGAGCTTCAATAACACTGTCATTTAATACACTTAGCAGCGATGTAAAATTATGAAACTTTCACGGATATGCAGATAAGAATCATACGATTCGTATGATGTAAAAGAAAATCCATTACAAAACCTATTTCATATTTTAAAAATCAATATTACAACAATGTACTTTAATGATGACATGAAATTTTCACACCGCTGGAAAGTTTTTTATTTGTTGGTCAGAGACAAAGTGTTCGCGATAAAATTTTAGATAAAGGTCCAAATTAAATATTTTATTTGAAACATTTTTTTGTTTGACTTACGGTTTGCTCGGTACGGATGTCTGGAGTTAGATTCCGGGGAAAACTTCCTGCCTGGAGAGAAGTTGGCCTACTTGGTGTCTGGCATTTACCTTAACAACATCACAGTATTATTATTCGAATACTCGAACAAGAGAAAAATAGTCTGTGACTCATTCAAGTAGTTTTTATTTCAATAATTTTATTCGAATAATTATTCAATCATTTTTGTTTATTCGAAGTTTGTGGAACTGCCTTTACAATCCCTCCCCGCTTCACCGCTAGCCCACCGAGCGCTAGCCGAGCCGAGGGCAAAGTTAAAAAAAATCGTACTGTACATATACGTTATTCCCGTATCAAACAACTGTACTTCGGGAGTCTCGGAGCCGCACCTCCTCGCGCTCATTTAAAAAACGATTTCATAATGATGTAATCATTTTATCACAAATCGGTGAATTTGATAGTTTAGATCAATTCATTGGCTACAACTTTCCCGCTGGAAGTTTGTTTATAACCCAAAAATAAAAAATTTCCTCGCTTAGTAACTTTTCAATGTCAGTCTGTGATAATTCTCAAACATTTTCAATTATTAAAATTCGAAATACCTGTTAAAATAAAAGTTTTTTTATACTGTTAGAATCCGTACTTTATGTAGATTAAGAATATCTAAATTTTATTTTAATGAAGCCTTTCCATCGAGTTACAACAGCGAGTTAAGAACTGCGCGCACATTACTGAAATACTACCAGCTAGTGCGTGTCAGCATGGTGACGTCATATGCAATCGATACTGGGTCACCGTAAATGATCAAAATGGTATAGCCCTTATTATAGAGCCCTGATAATTATACAATTACAATTTGACATTAAACATATTTACATAATTAACTTAAGCCTAAAACAAAACATAAATAGTCCCTATACAATAAAAACAAAGAAAAATCACGAAGGACTCATGAATAGCTTCCCATACCATCCGAAGCATGCGTAAGGTTAATACTTAATAAATACATACAACCATACATACATAACTAGAAATAAACAAAAATCCTCTTAACAAACGAAAACATAATAGTTCTTAAAAAATGTACGTAAGACTCTCGCGAGTTAGAAGGGAAACTTCTTAAGTTCTTGAAACAGTTGATTGTATGCATTGCTCTTTGGTATTTGTTGTTTGTAGGCCTAAGTAGTAGTTTTTTTAAAGAACGAAGTAAACAAAAAGAATTTAAAATAATAAACTACGATTCTAGCATATAACAGTTGATTTCGTCCATTAGCTTTAATACTTCAACAAAAATTGAATAAATATTAAAACGAGTGTACAGCTAATGTACACTATAATACTCAAGCGTCTACTGGTTCCCTATGCTACGTATTAACGCAGTACACACAACGCATGCGCGTAAACTGTGTTTGACGTATCTGACGGAAACTCTTTTTCTTCTCCAACTGGAGGGTTGAAGTTGGAGAAGAGGAACCGTTTCAATTCTCGTTTCGACCAGGACATCTCACGCTACCGTGGCTAGAGAAAATGCTAAGTACGCACTGCGCATGCGTGTAGGGTGCATTTGCTCACTTTTCGTCTGATTCAGGCCAATTTGCAATACCGCATTAATTTAGATTTTGATCAAGAGTCCTGCATAAAATTGTTACAATATACCATATACGATTGTGTACAAATAATATAATTCTTTTATTGCTTATCTTTTAAATAATTGTTCACACTTTGATGAAAATTTAATTTATCAGAATGTGTTTCTTAATGCTCACGTCAACAGCCGATAGTATATTTTTAACATGATGTCCTTTAAATTTCGATTGAATTTATTTCTTTTGGAAGCATATTTTGTAAAATTATCTAGTATATCCATGAGGGCGGTATAAAGACCGATTAAGGTATTATTTATCAACATTCTTTGTACGTTTACTACCATAGTTCTAGAAGTAATAATAGACGTTTATTACAACAGTCGATAATTAAAAAAAAAAACACACACACATAATTAGCTTTGAACAAACAATCGTGTTATTGAGCATGGACAATAAATTATCAGAAGTCTTGCCTGCTTAGTCAGACCGTATTGCTAGTTCCGTCAGAATCTTACATTTTTTCTAACATAATAGATAAAATTATAGATAGTATTTACTTAGTGACATATTAAAATGATAAAAAATTTGTTTTTACTTGATTTGTAATGAATAATAACATGAATAAATTATTACACAACTTGTATAAGAACAATGTAGCGAGACTATGGTGTAACTGCTATTGTTTTAATTATTTTAGTCAACCTTCCACCAGTGTTTAGTTTCAAAAATATTACCTGCCGGAACATAAACAGCATACCCACACCTTTTGCCCTTTTTCGACCTTATGCCACCTGCCACCTCCTTAAAGTAACAAGTTTCGATTTTTTTTAAACTTCTGATAAAACGAAATACACTTCTGAAAAAATATATACGCCATTTTATACAATACTAGTGGACCCGGTAATGCTTCGCTATTGCTTGATTTTAGTATATAAATATATACTTAGATTAAAATAAGAAACACGATTCAGGGAGTGTATTGAAAAATGTATTTTGACGTGACTTGTGGTTAAAATAAGATTCTTATTGTCAGAACAGGCGGTCGCGCGCTTCTGGGTGTTTAATGCTAATGCAATATGGGTAACTATACCATTTGAAATATTATTTAATTTTAAGGGTAGATATCCTATTTCATTACTTTAATTTAAATAATCGAATTGGAAACGGTTTTTATATCACTTAGGAATAATATTACACAAATTTATCTGTATAGCTTGTAGGAATTTAGAGCAATTTATTATTATTGAATAGGGGTAGATGCCCCATTTTAATCTCTTTGATTGTAATACTATGTGTAAATTGTGAAATTTGTAGTGAAATTAGTTGAGTAGTTTTTGAGCTACTAAAAAAAAGTTTTTGAGTTACTAGAAAAAAGTAAGTCTATAAATTATTATTTAATTTTAAGAGTAGTTAACCCATTTCATCCCTTTTACTCAATTAATCGTATTGCAAATAGATGTTGTATAGCGTAAGAATAATATTTAATAACTTTAGCTGTATAGCTTTTAGGAAGTTAGTGCAATTTATTTTTTATTGTATAATGTTAGCTACACCATTTTAATATCTTTAATTGAAGTGACCATTTTCTCTAAACAATCCTACTACTAATATTATTGAGTAAATTGTGTAGGATAAAATTATCAACGTGAAATTGGTTGAGTAGTTTATGAGAATATAGAAAAAGTTAGTCTATGGATTGATATTTATTTTAAACGCTTGTTATTCCATTTACAATACTACAACTATTTTTATTACAAAATGCCCCACTTGTTGGGCGTCAATTTAAAATACTACAGCTTTTTCTTGTTAGAAATGCCACACGTTGCGGCGTCAAATTACAATATACAACTTTTATATTTGTATCTCTCTTTCTTTTCAAATTGAATAGCCCACGTTGTGGAGCCAATTTACAATATAATTTGATAACTGATGTAATTCAAAACACAAGTTTACAATTTTAACAAATTATTTAATTGAGAAATCAAAATTAAAATAGATATATACAATTTATCCACAAAATAAGTTAGTTCAAATCAAATGTTCGTTATGAATTTTCTTATAACACTCTTAATCTCGGGGGGTTAGTGCCGACTCTTCCCAATATTATTATTGAAACAAAATTAATTATTATAAAATGTTATTAAAGATAAAATATTAAAATTGAAAAAGGGGAAATAAAAATAGTACAATAGGTAAAGTGTAAGTGTATGTAGGTGTATGAATGAAAGTTATAGAGAGGTTAAATTTATATTAATTGTCCAAAATTCTTCTTATAGCTATATTTATAATGTCTTTCAAATTTTACAATATTCAAGTTCTTACGAAATGGATAGTTTGAAAGGTAGCTTTAATTGTCTATGTAACTATATGGATAGGTCTCACCCAGTTTATAACTTCTTCTTCTTATTAATTTTATTATAAATGATTATTATTGATTACTGCACTTCACTTTATATAAGACAAGTTATTTGTGTAACGTTGATAAAGTCTTAACACTGGAAAATCTTCGCTTTGGATCGTCTATGGGAGAGCTCTGGTCATACGTCTACCTTCTTGGGCGTCTATTCAACAATTAAAATTGCCTGGAATCCAAACTGGCTTGCTTTGGGCCTTCAGGAAATGGTACATAATGCCTGGTGAATTTCGTATCTTCTGGGGTTTTTATTGTTGTGCAAGAAAGTGTATTTTAAAATGTTGTGTATTTATTTGGTGTCGTTTTAACTAAATTTTGGAATAATTTCGTTTTACAACTAATATTGAATGATAAAATTAAAGAGAAATTGATTAAATAAGAAATTACATGAAAATACCAAAAATAGCTCCTTGTACAAATTATTCTCTAACATCTACTATTTACAACTAAAACTATACATTTGGCTTTTTGAAATTAGATTTCCGAGGTGCGAGCGGTCACGTGACTGTGGGCGTGGCTTGATAAATATGGCCAACACATATCTGGCTTTAGCCGGTGTTTCGTTGACTTTCGGAGAATTATTACGGCTTAACGGTATTTCCTTTGACCAAAGACATTTTAGATGTAGAATCTTTCGTTCTATCTGATGGTGTTGTTCATTTTTTAATTTAAAATTTGGTTCTCTTTGGATCGATGATTATAATTCTGATATGGCCTAGATTTTAGTATACCGGTCTAGTTTCAAATGGATTTAAAAAGTAAATTACGGTCGATTGCTTGGTGATTGAGTTAATCTTATAATTTGGATGGATTGGTTGGTTAATATAGATGAATTTTGATATGGGAAAGATAAGGATACGAGGTCGAGAAATATTATTAATTATGTAAAATGTTATCGAAAGTCGGGTGTTTAAAATATTGTTAATTTATTGTTTGCGATTCTGTCCGCTAGATGTCGTCGTTCGGATCGTTTATGAATGGTTTTTTACTATCAGTTTTCTGTCTCTCTCGCACTCATGCGTGTTTAGTTTATATGCAGTAATGTATGATTCTTTTGACTGATTGATATTTTTATGATATATTTTGAATTGTTACACATTGCGTCCTTTGACTTAAGTAATACAATTGCACAAGGTGATATTTTTTACAATTCAAAATACTATTACATGATTTTAGATTTATAGCTTGTAGGAAGTTAGTGTCATTTATACTTATTATATGGGGGTAGCAACCCCATTTCAACCCCTTAGAGTGTAGTAATTAATTGTAACGTATAAACACGAATGGCAATGACATGGATAAACTGTGAAATTTTTAGTGAAATCGGCCTAATAGTTTTTAAGTCTATAGAGGAAAAAGAAACGTTCATTTTTATATATAGACATTTATTTAATTACAGTTAAAGTAGGACAGTACTATTTAACTACAAATCTATATTGTCTTGTAATGTATTGGTAAATGATAATGACACGAGTAAAATTTTTAGGTGTTGAATTATAACTAAGCTGAAATTATAGAAAAAGTTCATACTTTACTAGCTAAAAAACGAAAGAAAAAAAAATATTGCGAAATTATTTCAAAGACAATCAATCATAATTCGAGTTCATTTAAGAAAAGCTCCAACATACACTTTCTCACTTCCAGCCCAGATACCTCATCTGGGTTTCTAGTACAGAATATGCCCTTTCGACAGCCAAGACTTTACATGACGCTTTTAAATTGTCCACAATTTTTGTACCTTAACATTTTCTCGAAAAAGTTTTTCGGGTATTAAATTTTCCACATTTGTGTAAACCAATGTGATAGACTTTCGGGCTGAGTTTCATGGGTGTATCTTAAGAATATACCCGTGAGAAAATAATGTTTTTCAAAAACACACATTCAGACAACTTCTAAACTAAGCCAGGTAGGACATAATATCATGTTGTATTGTATTATTTGCTAGTTTTGATCTGCTTAGTAACATGGTGAAGTTTGGCAGAATGGTTGCGAGACACCTTGTATATTGTAGTAAATCGGGCAAACTACTTTTGACGTTTCGTATAAAACCATGAAACATAGATTACACCTAAGGGTAGCGTATTTCTGGGAAAACTATCCCGAATTCCGTAATTAAGTTCTAGTTCAGTTTGGAAAATGAACGGATACAGAGCATCCAGAAAATATTGTTTCAAATTTCACCTGGCTATTCTTAGGTGAAAATAAGAAAAAAAAAATTCAACAAACATAGGCCTGTAAATGCTTGATTTTCGAATTATATGCCATTTTGTTTTTTTACTAAACACTCAAAAATAGAAATATATTGACCTCAAATTTGGTGTACATATTTTTTACGTAACCTTTGCCCTTGTATAAAAAACATAACGTTCTTTTGTATACTTTAAAAATGGCAGCAATAAAAAATTTTTAATATCAAATATATCTAAAACCGCTAACTTTACTCAACATTTTAGGAAACAACAAAGGTTAGCCTAATCTTTTGGTTACAAACAAATCTGTTTTTGTATTTTCCGTAGCTCAAAATATAACCAAGTTATCGGCCAAACATAATTTCTTGGTACCAGTCCATTTTAGTGTTGATGTTAGAACCCATGTTGGTATAACCCATCATGAATAATAAATAGATTTTGCATTCATACGGCAGCAGTGTGGTGAAAATTAGGTTGTCGGGAAAATAGTGCATGATCGCGCCGCGAGATAGCGCTAGGGAGAAATAATTCAAGGCATTGGTGCTACACACCGCTTTCGTCGTTTCCCCTACAGATCGCGCCACTATCGTCGAATTTCCATTGGATTGAAATAATGCATTGGATCGGAGTCCTATTAGGTTATCCAAATACAATGGTAATATCTACCAAAAAAATGGATTGGCCGAGGAGGCCCGGTGACCTTGTAGACCACGGTAGCATTGATTTCTTTCTTTGTGAACACCTCAAGAGCATAGCGTAGCTTCAATTTAAGATTGTAGACAACGCAGTGAAAATGGTATTGAGAGTATTCGGTAGGCCTAAATGCATGTAGTTTACCATAGAGTGCGGAAATCTATCATTAGGAGCGTGATGCATGTGTGCCAAACAAGGGCTGTAACTTTAAACAATTCCTTTAGTTTTTTTTTTTTTTTAATAGCACTGCTAGTTTTCAGTTGTAGGCCTACTATTGTTATTTCTGTATTGTTATAGACAACTACCAAGAAATTGTGTTTTTAACTCCCGACGCAAACAGAGGGGTGTTATAAGTTTAACGTGTGTGTCTGTGTATCTGTCTGTGGGTTGGTAGCTCCCAAACAGATGAACCGATATTGATTTAGTTTTTTGTTTGAAAGGTTACTTAATCGATAGGGTTCTTAGCTATGATTCAAAAAATCTGTTAAGCCGTTTGGTTTTAATTTTTTTTTTAAATTTAAGTCACATCATGTAAATGAGGCTTTTTTCATGAAACTAAAACATTTAAAGCATTTTTCATTTGATTAGGCAATAACTCTGTAGGCTAATATTTTGAGCTAGGGGGGAGGGGGGAGTTATGTTTGTAATTAAAATATTACCATTTTTGTTTCCTAAATTTGTTTGTAAAGTTAGCGGTTTTAGAGATACTAGGGGCTCTGCCCCTGGACGCTTCGCTTCTCTCGCAGTTGGAAAATTCGCTAGAAAATCTCGTTAATCTTCTGTCAACTAAAATTATGAAACCAGGCTTAAGTATATTAACAGTAATTGCAAGATTAATTAATTATAACTTCAAATACTTGCTTTAGAAACGTGAGAGGCTTTCATTACGATTTTAGCCCTAGTTCTACTATCTTCTGTCAACTAAAGTTTTGAAACCAGGCCTAAATATAGTAAAATTTATTGCAGAATTAACATAACCTCAATACTATGTTACAGAAATGAGCCAGGCCTATATTAAAAAAAAAATTAACTGGGTGTGCTTAAGACCACACGTTGGAAGTGATAACTTCTATGACTACGGGGATTTTTAACTCGGTAAATGTGTACAATTATAAGGATTATAAAACTGTAGGCCTATTTGTTCAAATTGTTTATTTATATCCGTTATTATATATTTAAAGAAAGGTAAAAATATTATCTTTTAGTTACCTTTTATTTCATATTGATAGATCAAATGATTTAGAAGTTGTTAATATTACAGTAAAGAAATTAATAATCAAATATGTTATACAAAGATGTACGAATGTTTGCGAAGTTAAACAGTAGGTATCCTTCTTTAAATTTGTATAAACGAATATATTGATGATCAAAGGTTTGTTTTATATACAGTTTATAACCCCAAAGCAAATCTTATAACGTGTAGAAGCCCATATAACTTATAGTTATAGAAGCCTACATTAGTTGTATAACTAATATATAAGAAAACTAGCTGAAAACCCGTGCTTCGCTACAGGGAATTTGTTTTTTTTTGCTACGTTATTATCACTATGATTCATAATTAATTGTAATACTTTTGTTTAATTTTCTTTCATCTATTATTTCACAAAAATGAATTATAACATGTATTTTCAATTAGTTTGGTACTTATTGTTCACTGGTTGCCCGTAAATCGTCACTGTATGCGTGTTGAATAAATTAAATAAATAAAAAATTCAGAGTGAAGAGCGTCTTCTTTTTCAACCACTAAATCTACAGACTGGTAAATCACAGTGTTAGCTGGATGTTTACAGATCACCCAGATACGTCTTTAATATGCAAATGCATAGATCAGGTTAGTTTTGATCAGCTTACGTTCAAAATATTTTCATAAAATTATAAGTGCCAAATTTCAGCTCTCTAGCTTTAAGGAAATAATATAAATTAATATTTATTGTTTTTAGGGGTTTCTTATTACTTTTTCAATCCTTAGCAGCACGTAAAAAAATGTAAAAGAGGTTTATTTTTTATATGTATCTTGTAAGAAATAAATGTACAAAATTTCAGCTATCTAACTTCAAGGAAAGTATAAAAATAAAATTAATATTTATTATTTTTAGGGGTTGATATCACATTTTCACCTCTAGCAGTACGTAACAAAGTGAAAATTCATTTACTTTATATATGTGTTTTGTAAGAAATAAATGTACAAAATTTCAGCTTTAAGGAAAGTAAAATAAACAACGTTTACAGTTTTAGGGGATGTTTCAACCCTTAAAGGCTAAATATTTTAAAATCCTATCTTAATTTACAGTTATAGGGGTTGTTACTAAATGTTCAACACTTAGCAGAACGTGATTAAATGTAAAACTGCTTTATTTTTTATATGTATCTTGTAAGAAATAAATGTACAAAATTTCAGCTTTCTATCTTTAAGCAAAGTATAAAAATAAATATTTATTGTTTAAGGGGTTGTTACTACATTTCCACCCCTTAACAGAACTTAATAAAATTTGATACTGGTTTATTTATCCGTGTATTGTGTATATTGTAAGAAATATTTACAAAATTTCAGCTCTCTAGCTTTAAAGAAAGTATAAAAATTTATATTTATTGTTTTTAGGGGTTGTATTACATTTTCACCCCTAGTAGCACGTAACGAAATGTAAAACTGGTTTACTTTTTATATGTATCGTGTAAGAAATAAATGTACAAAATTTCAGCTTTCTAGCTTTAAGGAAAGTATAGCAAACAATATTTATTGTTTAGGGGTTGTTTCAACCATTAAATGATAAATATTTTAAAATCCTTTTTTTGGCGCTCCTCTAATGCCTATAAGCAACATGTGTACCAAATTTCACGTTCCTAGGCGGTATGGTTTTTGACATATGGAAGAAAACAATATTTATTGTTTTAGGGGTTGTTTCAACCCTTAAAAGATAAATATTTTAAAATCCGTTCTTAGTGCGCCTTTAGCAGCTATGAGCAATATGTGTATAAATTTCACGTTCCTAGGCGGTATTTAAATAATATTTATAATTTTAGGGGTTTTTACTACATTTTCACTTAGCAGAAGGTAACAAAATGTATAACTGGTTTATTTTTTATATGTATCTTGTAAGAAATAAATGTAAAAAGTTTCAGCCTTCTAGCTTTAAGGAAAGTATAACAAACAATATTTATTGTTTTAGGGGTTGTTTCAACCCTTAAAGGAAAAGTTTTTTAAAATTCTTTCTTAGTTCGCCTCTAGCTCCTATGAGCAATATGCATACCAAATTTCACGTTCCTAGGCGGTATTCAATTAATATTTATAGTTTTAGGGGTTGTTATTACATTTTCTCCCTTTAGCAGAACGTCACAAAATTTAAAACAGGTTTACTTTTTACATGTATCGTGTAAGAAATAAATGTAAATTTTTTTAGTTTTCTAGCTTTAAGGAAATTATAACAAAAAATACTTTTTAGGGGATGTTTTAACCCTTAAATTTCAAATATTATAACATTTTTTCTTAGTGCGGCTATAGCTCTTATGCGTCCCAAATTTCACGTCCCTAGGAGGTAGGACTTTTGAGATATATAACAAAAAATGGTTATTGTTTTAGGGGTTGTTTCAACCCTTACAGGCCAATTATTTAAAAATCCTTTTTTAGTTCTCCTCTTGCTCCTGTGGCAAATACATGTACCAAATTTCACATTCCTAGCAGGTGAGGTTTTTGAGATATATATAACAAACAATATTTATTGTTTTATTGGTTATTTCAACCCTTACAGGCCAAATATTTTAAAATCCGTTCTTAGTGTGCCTCTAGTACCTATGAGCAATATGTGTACCAAATTTCACATTCTTAGGAGGTAGGACTTTTGACATGTATAACAAACAATATTTATTGTTTTAGGGGTATTTTCAACCCTTACAGGCCAAATATTTTAAAATCCGATGTTATTGTGCCTCTAGTGCCTACCGAATTTCACGTTTCTAGGAGGTAAGGTTTTTGAGATATATAACAAAAAATATTTATTGTTTTAGGGGTTGTTTCAACCCTTACAGGCCAAATATTTTAAAATCCGTTCTTATTGTGCCTCTAGTGCCTATGAACAACATGTTTACCGAATTTCACGTTCCTAGGAGGTCAGGTTTTTGAGATATATAACAAACAATATTTATTGATTTAGGGGTTGTTACAACCCTTACAGGTCAAATATTTTTAAATTCGTTCTTCGTGTGCCTCTAGTGTCTATGAGCAATATTTGTACCAAATTTAAAGTTCCTAGGTGGTATGGTTTTTGAGAAACTGTGATCAGTCAAAACTACCCCTAAACCCCCAAAACTACCCCTAAAAATTTGAATATCAAAATGAAATTGCTTTAGTTTTCCTATTTGCATCACAAAGTATATACATGCCAAATTTCATCTCTCTAGTTTCATGGGAAGTGGAGAATTAGTGATGATGAGTGAGTGAGGGCTTTTCCTTTTATATATATAGATTAACATCACAAGAAATTTTAATGGTTGAAGTTGTAAACATAACCCCAAAATATAATCTACGCTGGGTTTTGTTTAAGAATTACAGATGATGGGCGAAATCAGCTGTTATATTGTATTAACTAATTCTTATGTGTTAATTTGATTGCTATGCTAATAAATGTAAATAATGTATTAATAATATTCCCTCTCCACGATCTGACTTGTGTCTAAACAAAAGCGTGACGCGAGATCTCGCGAGAAATCTGGCGTGATGCGAGATCTCGCGGGAAATCTGGCGTGATGCAAGATCTCGCGAGAAATCTGGCGTGACTCGAGATCTCGCGGGAAATCTGGCGTGATGCAAGATCTCGCGAGAAATCTGGCGTGACGCGAGATTTCGAAAACATAGCCAAGTCGAAAGTGCCCAACGGGCCAATAGAAGTTATCACTTCAAAAATAGAATTTATCCATCTTTGCAAAGTTTACCTTTTTTTTGACAAAATAAATTGTTAAATTAGGCCCAATTTATTCTAATTCCAACGTGCTAAAACAGTATAGATTAGCTTGTTTTTTTAACAGTAATTAAAAACTATCCAATGAACAGCTGATTTTGGATAATACTCAATCTCAGTTCTATTCCTCTCTATTTCCAACGTGCTAAAGTAGTATAAATTGGTTTTTTTATAAACAGCTGTTTTGATCGCTTTATTTACTATTTCGTTGTTATTTTGTAACCAACATGGCAACCCATAAGACCCTATGTTAAAAATTTTCAACTTTTAAATTAGATTTTCTAAAAAAATTGCGTTTTTACACGAAATACAACTATATGTGTGTGTAGGTCCTACTTAAAAATCAAAACTACACCTAAATACAAAATTTCTTTGAATTCGTTAGAGCCTTTTTCGAGATCCGCGACAGATACAAAGATAGATACAAGAATTGCTCATTTAAGGTAATAGGATTTGCCGTCATTTTAAAAGTATACAAAAGAAGTTCTGGTTTTTTTGTACAAGGGCAAAAGGATACGTCAAAAATATTTATACCAAATTTGAGCTCCAAAGATTATAAGTTATTATTTCCAAAGATAATAAGTGTTTAGTAAAAAAAATAAAATGGCGTATAATTCGAAAAGTAAGCATTTTTGGATCTATGCTTATTGAAACTTTTTTTCCTTATTTTCACCTATAAAAAAAGCCTGATGAAATTTGGGACAGTATTTTCTAGACACCTTGATTAATTTTACCATAGCAACCAACTTAGCACATTTATAATCAGGTTTTTATTCTTCATAATCAACAGATATATGTTTTGTAATCAAACTAACAAATTTTGACTTTTCAGATAAAAACAATTTTTTATTTGACGTTTTGGTTTTGAGCCTCAAACTTCATCATAATTGTGATTTTACAGTGCAACATATTTAATGTTATGTCCAAAGCTTTGTTACAACGCCGGCCTTCGATTGATGATTACGTTTTCCTGTTATTCTAACAAAAAAATTACACAATTCTTAAGGATGTGGTTATTACAGCAGTTAACGCATACTTTTCCTCATTGCGTGCAATCGGAACGCCACCTTACAACGCACTCAGGTAATTGTTCTGAGTGTGTGTTCTATTTCAGTGTAAACAGTTATGATCAGCTGATTCATTCGATCTTGTGTTTCGCCTTGATGACGCGTCAAACGGTTAACACACCTGCGCCGCGTCTAGGGCGATGCCTCATCAAGGAAGAATGTCATACACTGTTGTGAGAACGACTTTGGATTTCGAAAACGTTTTGATTCATTACATAATTCCATACAATTTATTGTACAGTCAGTGTGTTTCATAACGAACTCAAATTACCGAGACAAGGTTTTATGCACTTTAACACAATCCAGTTTTATTAGCTTATTATGTACAATAAAAGAGAAAATTGTGATGACCGATGTTACCCACTTTATGCTGTACTGACTAATCGTTAAAAAATTTGACCTCTGTTTTCCTTCTTTACTTCAGGCTTTTTATGGCGCAAGAAAAGTTATAAAAATACAAAGAATAAAGGCGCTGACAATGTACCATGCAGTGCAGAATGCGAACGTAGTTCTAAATCTCGTCAATAGGTAGCGTTTGTGCCTATTTAAATCAATATTATTAAACTACAGCAATTGTTTTTGCAGTGAAGCAAAATATACGGAAAGATTAGGATGTACCTAAACTTAATTACTTAAATACATTTACCTCTGTATTTTTCGTTACATAATTGCCATTTATAGCTCACTTTCAAGATTCCACGAATGCATGTTTTTCTGTCTGAAAGAAAAACAGATATTAGTTTAGCAATTTGCGTTTTCTACAATAATTGTTACCCATTGCGGATTTTCCTAAGAAGGAAAAAAAACATTTCTTGTCCTTTAAACTGAGTCTGATATAAATGCTAACTTTTTATTTACAATAGAGTAACTTAAATACAATAGAGTAGAGGAAGCACAATATACAGGGTGTATCAGGAAGAAACGGAAAGAATTGCAGGACGTGTTCTACTGGTGAAAATAATGAAAAAAGTTCATATAAACATAGGTCCGCAAACGATTCGTTTTCCAGATATCCGCCATTTTGTTTTTTGTACAAAATAATTCATATACAGGGTGAGTTTTAAATGTCCCCCCCCCCTAATTTTTTCCGCATTTCTTAAGATATCGACTCCCAACCACCACCGAACCTCATTGATTAGTTTATACTTTCTTTTGATGAGGTTCACATTTTTGGCAGCCATCTTGGATCTGCCATATTGGAATGAACTTTTATTTTTTAAATGTAAAGGTAAGGTTGTGACCCATCATTTCAAACTATTTTTTTCCGTAGAACACGATGCCGCAATCGGTTTTTAATTATCTGATTTCGTTCTCGAGATATTAACAATTTTGTAAAAAATT
>JAGFPH010003863.1:36372-60314 GCA_018207615.1 Philaenus spumarius | reverse complement strand
AATGTAATTAATTAACCCCAATTGGATCGGTCAATTGGCCGTTCCAATTATTCCCCCCCTTTAAAAACTGATTTTAATTCTTAAAAATCTGTTTTAGTAACACTTTCTTATACATTTTACTTTTTACAATATTTCCTTAACCTAACATTTATACAAATTTCCACGTACCTTTCGTACACCTTATGTCCACCTTAGTCCACTTTTGTCCTAAATACACATTTATAACACAATTTTATATAGTCACAACATCTGGTTGTATTTGGCCTTCTATCTGAAACACATGTCTTAATACTATTTCCTTAACTACTAACAATTAATTGTAGCAAACAATCATGTTAAGTAAAAATGAAAAACCCATGACCTACTGCCCCTTTCAAAACTCACAATGTATTATTACTTTGCAAGGACTTTAAAAGGTTCAAAATAACAACTCCAATTTGTCTATCAACGCTTTCTGTCTCTCCCCTCGATGTTTCTCGGTGGTCATGTTCTGCGGAAATTGTTATTTACCCAGTAGCATTGTGAATGTTAATGGCTTTCCTTTCTTTCCTATTTCTCATCGCTTCACTTCTGTGGGTCGGCGACTGGTTGTGTTATGCAGGATGTTGATGTTTATGTTTTGCGGATGTTTTTATTTTGGTTTGACGGATGTTTTTTGTTTACTTCCACTTCCTTGCTGCTGGCCTAGTTTTCGAAGACTGGTTTCCCTTCTGCACTTCGATTGTCACTTGCCTATGAATTGTGTTATTTACAAGTTTATTTACACTATTGTTTTCATTTTAGTTCTTGGTTTGTTTCCGAATTTGTTTATTACACAATACTTCATTTTAGTTTTTGGTTTGTTACCGAACTGGTTTACTTTTTTGTATTTCATTTTAGCCTTCGTTTTGTTTCCGAACTTGTTTACCTTGCTGTACTTTGTTTTTTGAACAGGTTTCCTCACCTTAGTATTAATTCCACGTTGGCTATTGCTCACAAATCTCCCTTTTTTAATTACTTGCTTAATTCTCCTTTTATTTATTTCTATTGATTTACAGACCTTTTGTGTTAAACCCCCTTTGCTTTCACGTATCTCTTTCAACGTTTCCAGCTCCCTAGATCGCAGTATTTCTGAACGATCCTTTAAGTTTTGGTTGCCCTGATTTTCTCCCTTCAGTAACACCTCACTTAAACCTTGGTTATTCCGTATCTTTTTCATCGGCTCTAACCCTTTAACACTCATCTCTCCCTTACTGAAATTTCCTAACTCATAACCTTTGGAATTTTTACGTTTGGTTTGTTCGCCTTTCCTACAATTTTGTTTTACGTCTATTTTGGTTTTAATAGACAACAGACATGCCCCTTTCTCTCGCATACCCGGATTTGGATCACCGACTTGTTGAATGATTCCACATTTCATCAAATCTCGTTTAAAGTTGTTATTAAAACGGTTTTCTTCATCCAATCTCAATTTCTTTACTCCTATGAAATTTTTCCTATTTCCCTCTATCTGTTTAACACTTTGTTTACTTTTAGCTTCCTCCTTTGTTTTAAAATTAACTTTTATTTCTTCCCCTTTAATTATGACTTTTAAAATTTCTTCTTCTAAATTAATTTTTGCTTTTAGCCTATTTAGCATATTACATCCTAATATAGCTTTAGTCGTTAATTTTGGCACTATTAAGAAGATACCTTCTATTGTTTTGCCTGCAAAGTTTATGGGTATCATTGTTTGTTTGGCTACCCTTACTCTCCTATTTCCTATCGCCCCTACTACCTCTACATTCATTACTGGTAGCTCTAAAAATCTATAACCCTTTATTTTTAACTGCTCAAAATACTCCGCTTGAATACATGAATATTCTGCCCCCGTGTCCAGTTCAAGACACAATGGACTTTCATGAATTTTGACCTCTACCTCCGGACATTTGATCTTATCTTTCGGTAAATAGGTGTTATTTGGCTCTTCTAATAACTCTTCCCTAATATTCAATGAAATATTCTGCAGTTTAAATTGTAAATGGCTCCTTTTATTATTTATTCTCGCGGTCCCTGATTCCGTATATTTATTTTGTACCTTTGATTCCAATCTTCCTTTCCCAGAGACCAACTTCGTTAGTTTTTTGGACTAGGTTTGGAATTTTGATTAGATGGAATAGGTTTTTTAGGGTACTGGGTTTGGCTTGTGCTAGGTTGATTCTCATAGGATCTGGGGTATGGGTGTTTAGGAAGGTTTCCAGAGTCCGTATTACGCGTTGGTTGCCTGTCTAGGTTCCCTTGGTTTCGCGGATATTCGTCTCTAGTGTCTCGCCTGTTTTCCCTCTCCATTGCCTCAAAAGCTCTTAAAAGTTCTATAGCCTCTTCAAAACATTCGCTTGGCTTTCCTACGCTAGCTACCCGTATTCTCTGGTCAAAATGCCTCAACAATCTATTTATTACAAATTTCTCCGGAATAGCAGGTTCTAAATACCGGGCCTTTGTTACCATTTTACAAAAATATTCTACTCTTGTCATAGAACCGCGATCATTATATCTCCCATTCTCTATTTGATTTCGCAAAATTTGTTGTGCCTGGTAGCCCCAGAAATTCTCTAAAAATTTTGCTCTAAATTCCCCATAGTTTGTGCTATCCCTCTTTACAATGGACCACCAATCTATTACTGCACCTCGCAAGTATCTTTCGATTACTTTTAACTTTTCTTCGCCATCTAACAAAGGGTCTATCTCATTAAAAAGGTCTTCCATATCCGTTATAAATTTCATGGGACTTTCCTTTGGTGTACCCCAAAATTCTTGAACTTTGTGCTCCCCTTCTTTACTAGCATGGATATAAACTACGCGCTTTTCTGCCCCTGCCACACCATGGGCTGTGCTAGAACTCCTAACCCTTTTTTCTAACGCTTTAACTGTCGTTTCTAATTTCTTTTCATTGGCTTTTACCTCTTCTATGCTATCCCTATTTGTTCTTCCTAACTCTTTAATCTGTACAATGTCTTCTTTTATGTCTGCGATTTCTACTTCGCAATGGTCTACTCTGCCCTGAATCAATTCCATCCCTTTCTGTACCTCTTCTCTTATTCCCCCTACGGCTCCTAAAATTTTATCTTCGCGTTCTTTCTCCCTAGCTTCGCGTTCTTTCTCCCTAGCTTCGCGTTCTAATTTTTCAGCTACCCGTTCTTGCTCTTTTAATAACTCCCTATCTTCACGTTCTTTCTCTTTGGCTAACATTACTTTTAACAATTTTTTAATCTCCTCTTCCTCCCCTTTTTTCTGTCCGCTTGGAGTTGCCATTTTTTATGATTTTAAAAAATTTGTTAAAATTCCCTAATCTTTTATATTCTAAATTAATCACTCTTATTGCTACACTTCTTACAATTACTCTTATATTTACCAGGTCAGCTACCCTCAGATCACTTTTAACTGTTCGTTCGTTGTCTCAGTGAGAAATAATTATTTTAAACTTTAAAATATTATTTGTCACACGAGCCAACGCGTTGGGCGCCACTTGCCACGCGCAAACCTCCCTACCCTCTTAATTTCTTCAATAAACACAACCTTTTGTTGTTAACTTTAACACTTTCCCTCATCAAATAACACCCAAGTGTTTTCAGGCCTTATTTGACGTTGTTCCGTTGTACTACCTACCCCGTTAGAACAATTTGAGAGGTTTGGCGAGGGCAAGAAAAAGAAAACTTTTTGTTTCCTATTCTTAAGTTTTTTAAATTTAAATTAGTTAGACCTTTTTTGTCTTTTGTGTAGTACACTAGCTCAATTCTAGACTCTTTTTCGGGATCGTTCCCTTTGGAGTTAAATTTGTAGTGATCCGTGAATAACTCACCTGCTGACTTAATTACACTAGAGCACTGAATGGTTTTAGGATTAATTTGATTGGATTTGTAAATTATATATTCAAAAATTTTCTATTGAAAACACAAAAACGATTTATTAATTAACATAAATCCATTAACTTTGAAACAACAAATTATTATTTTCAAAAGCACAATGAAATTTATTAATCTTTAACTTATAATTACATATATTGAAAAGTAGCAAAGTGATTAATTAATTTATTAATTAAAATTTGTATATTAATGATTATATTATTTACATACGACGATTTGCCATTGTGAGTAATGAAATTTACTAAACGAGTTTACTTTATTCAATTTCCCCAGAATTTACTTGAATTTATTTATTTAATTTAATTTATTTATTATTTTGTAAAAAAGGGATTTATTTAAAATTATAAGTAACAATGATCGTTTGCCACTTACAGAACACAAGAAGTTCGACGCGTAATTCCTTTTGTTGATTTCCAGCGATTTAAAGTTGTTCTCCTTGGTCCCCAGAATGGTTTCTTCGGCTTACAGTTGTCTTCTCCTAGACTTAATTAAAGTTGTCCTCTCCCAGTTGATTGTAGTATCTTTTGGCAAGATAGGCCGTTTATATGGATATTCTTCTCCCGAAATTATCACGACCCGACTTAGCTTTAGGCCGGAGCTAGAAACGTAACGCACACCGAGAACTGATCGCCCTTTGACTTTCTCTAAGTACCCTCGGAGCTTGGTCAGATGTCTACTCGTCGGCGTTCCGTGCTAAACTGATGTTAAAGGGGATGCAGGCTTCTATCGTCGACTTTTTACTTGTCAAACCAGCATCTTCCTCTATGTAACAAGAAATCCTGGTTTCTTGCTTTAGAAATATATTTTTTGGTCTTAATATATTTCCTGATTTATTTGATGAATTTTAGTGCCTTTATTTCCCATCGATTAGGCCTAATTTAATTATTATCTTCATTTATTGAATTTCAATGTTTTGCTCTTCGTAGTGGATCCGGTGACGTCACTTCCCCTCGCAGCCTAGGCCTTGTGTGCCTGTATGAACTTGTCGATTGACAATTTTTGCATTGATTTCACCCAAACTCTATAACTTCTTTTTGCGTGGTCGGATTTTGATTTTGTTGACTTCTATGGATTGGTTGACGTTTTCTGGTTTCCCTGGAATTCGAATGGTGTTTCTACTCCTCTTCCTTCTTGAGTTATAGACTTCGTTAGTTTTGCTTAAATTTTGAAATTTATTTCCTGTAAATTTGAAATTTTCCATTTTTTCTTGCTTGTATCCTCTTTGGTTGGTCTTGAAACGCGTAAATCTGGTGTTGGTTTTTTGATAGCTTGTTTGGTTGTCTAGTTATTCAGCTTGTTGTTACTCTAATTGGCTTCGTTTGGTTTTCGGCGTCTCATTCCCCCCCTTTAAAGCTCTTTTCATATCTCACATGGCATTACAATTTATTACACATATATATACTCTATTTTATCAATATTTCCCTTTAATTAATCTCCCTTGTATTTATTATGAATTAATAAAAATTTTTATTAATTTATTTTATCTTTACAAAACTATTTATTTATTTATATTGAACTTCGGCTTGATTATGCCCTATTATTGACTCTATTAAATACTATTTTTTATGATTCAATTACATTTGAACTTTATGAGTTATTGGCCTTTTTATGCCCAAGAATGACTTTACACTTTATTTTTAAGCTATAAAACTTTATAACTTTATATTTTTTATTACTTTATTTTCTTAACCCTTTTTAACTCTACAAATGACTCTACTTCGTTTTTGGATTTTATTCAAATTCTGCAAAATCGATTTGTTTACGCTTACATTTTTGCCTATAACTTTTTAACAAATTATCATAACAAAATTATTTTTATTACTCCTTGCTTATTTAATTCTCCTTTTAACATAAATCTAATAATAACAACTTTTTTTTTATAAAATTATAAACCCCTATCTTTCAATGCTAATTCATTTCTACCAAATTTAGACAAGACTGGACAAGTCAATTCCTGTCAGGTCCTGCAAGGTTTTGGCTTGGTCTTGTCGCTAATGCATACGTCATAGTCTGCACTTATTTAACTAACACAATTTCAAAAACTATTACTAAATACTATTTTCACATTGGAAACTACTTTTATATCTTCATTTTGGGCTTTTCTGACACCCTTTGGCTTTAATCCTTTGTTATTTTGACTTTGAATTTATTTTAATTAATGTAATTAATTAACCCCAATTGGATCGGTCAATTGGCCGTTCCAAGACGTTGGTTGTCTAAGTCTCTTGTACGAGTTCGTTAGCAAAAAAAAATCCAACAACCGGAAGCACGTTTTTGACGGGAAGTAAATTTTTTAGCAATTTCTCGTTCCAGAATGAAAATTGTTTGGGGTTTTATCTAAAAAAATAAATGTAAGATATAAATTGAACATTTTGCTTTTTTACACGACCTTATCTCGCTTGGTTCCCTCAAAATTGATCAAAACGTAAAAACCATAAAAGTACGCTGTTCAAATATACGTGCGGAATTTGACCGTGGGGCATCTTCTGACCCAAGGCCGACGGCCGAGTTTGCACTCTGCGAGCGAAGCGAAGCAGTCCATAACCCGAGGCCACAAAGTCGAGGTGTAAAGTCGCAAAGCGATTCTGTCCACTGCGAGTCGAATGATTTTGCGCGTGAATCGAAGCTGGAGCCTTAAGTGCAAACAAATTCTACTAATATATGTCTTACACACATGCAGCTATTGAGCGTGTGACAGGGACCCACCAACTTATATGACAATGACCACTGGATCTATGTTGATAGTATGTAGTTGTGCTAAATAGTAACTTGCATTCTAACAATAGTTGACATCACGTTTATAGTTAAAGGAGGGGGGAGCCAGCTTGAAGCTAAATGTTCAAGCATAAATCAGTAACCATGGTCTGGAGAAGACTCCAGATCACATCATGTAGACTCGCTTGCCTTTACCTAGTTCAGTTTAGCTACAAGTCTGGACCAGCAGAGGAATAGATTGTTTTACTTTAAATAAACGTATTGAAGTGAAACAGTCGTTCATCACCTTATTTGAAGAACCTTCTCACCCACGATCCATCATGACAACGCACGTACGTCCGCAAGAGGACAGAAGGCGCAGCCCAAAAAGGGAGTCGCACCATCGTCAGGGAGCCGCAGGGGTAAACTAGACAGGGGTCGCGCCACGAGCGCCTTCGTGAGTAGACCAATTTCCCAAATAGTTGGTTGAAACCATAAAACATATTAACCTTATTTTGGAAATTCGCTCATTTCACTTAAGCGGTTCAGCTGCGTGGTCGAATTATTGTATGTCTTAATAAGTCTAACCGTCACGTCGGTTGTTTTGCCTACTGCGATAGGCGGCGTAAGGAGAAGAAGTAAACAGAACAGCACATAGCAAAACATTAACAGTTACAATGGGGGCAATTTTGTGCCAATGAGCGACCGGTTCTAAGAACACGCTGTAGCCACATTGTACTACATGGGTTATGCTAATTGAGGTAAATTAAATTGAGATTTACAGAAAATACTAGCAGCAAACAGAATTACACGGAGAGGAGACAATCCAAGATGGCGCCGACAGCACGACCACGTGTTTATATGCTAATATTGGTAATTTCCTAGGATTGAATTGCATGGTATGGCATTCTTACTATTTAGTTTTCTTGGATATTATATTTATAGCTAGCCAGTGTGCTTATTAGTAAATAGTTTTTAATCGTATGAATAACATTAAGAAAGTGTTTTTTCTTGTGGAGGAATGCTGTAAAATAATTGGATATATAATATGTAATATACAAATATGATGTATAATGTTCATGATTATTGAATACATTTATGTAAGAGTACTTGATTAAATATTTTGTCTTCACTCCAGGCCTTCTCCTATCGTTTTCTCTTTCTATTTGTGATTGTGCCTTCTTCCCTTCAACACATTCTCTTCTTTTTTTTAAATTAAAAATGTATTGTTCATTTTCTTTTATACATATACAAATACATATTAAATGAAAAATGATTGAATGCAATAAGTACATATTACAGTACTTCAACATTGCATTTATTTTCTTCCAGTTAATCCACTTCCTTTTTCTATAATTTCGTTTTTCACAACTATCTCTCTTTCTGTTTTCATCTATAATTACTTGTCTGCCTTTAAACTCTCGGACGCTTTCTCTTCCTATCTTTCTATTCTATTTCACATTCTTATCCTCTTCTAGCTATCCCATTTTCTCTTTCTATCGTTTACTTCTTCATACTACAGTATTTTCCTTTGTTAAGCCAATCTAATTATTTTTCTAATCATCTTTGCCGCCTTCTCTTTCTCTCACTTTCTATAGTAATTTCTCTCGTTGTATTTGAAATTCTCTTGTCATGTATCATCTTTCAGTTAGCTCATCTCGTCATCCTTTCTTTTCTCCTTGAAGTGTCTGTATCACTCTCTTTCTCATTCTACCTCTTCACTTAGAATCTTTCTTTATTTATCCATATACTGTATCTAATTTTCTGTGTTTATTCTTTCCGTTAACTTCTCTCTTCCAATCTCTATTTATTTATCTTTATTTCTTCCCATACTTTCTTTCCATATCATTCGTTTTATGTTATTTTCTTTATTTCTCCTCTTCACAATAAAAATCACAATCAATCAATTTAAAATTATTAATAAGATGAGCTGTATTGGTATAAGTGGTAATGCACTAAAGTAGTTCAGGAGTTATCTAAATCTTAGAAATCAAGTAGTGTCTGCTTGTGGCGTTACTAGTGATCCGTGTTTGGTAGATTTTGGAGTTATACAGGGACTTCCAAATACAGGGGTACTTACAATAGGCCCTATTTTTTCCTTATATACGAGGTGGTCTGGACCTAACTTAATTTTTTTTTGGTTGATAGAACAACATAAATGCAACTTAAATACACAATTTAAACAATTCTAAATTTAAAAAAACTTTGTTAGGAAAAAATCACACTAGCTAAAAGTCTGGCTTTTACATAACTAAAATACCACTACTTTAACTTGCAGCACTATTTTAATGTCCGATAAATAGTACAATGAAATCCTCATATTCTAAAAAAATAATTTATTGACAGTGATTATTATGTACAAATCACTGAAAGAATTTCCAATATCTAATAATTGCCCACCTTATCATGAGATAAGGTATCACGCACAGATACCTTAAATATATTTTTTAAGTGGATGTGTGAAGTAGAATTTTTTAAATTGTGTATATAAGTTGAATGTATGTTGTTCTATAACCCAAAACAAATTTTAACGCTTGGTCCAGACCATCTCGTATATTTCTAAAATTAAGCTGCAGGAGAACTTTTTTCTATTTGCTGACGGTGCATCTATTCAGAATTAATGACGCAATATGTGGCTCAGGTATTGTATCGGAATGTGCCGCTGCAATTGAGTGACACGGAATCGCTTCACATAGACACATATAAGAAAAACGTGACAAAATGACCGCTTAACATTGGTAGGGATGATTCTGAAAACCTCCTCAGGTCTGTGAATAATTGCAGTTTTTGTAATATTTGTGAGTGTATGTATCAGGATGTGAATTTATGTGTGATAAATGAGTCCATGAAAGTTTATGTGTTTGGGGTACATGGATATGTGTGGGTTCAGTTGTCGTATGCGTGAAGTTGTTCTTCAGTGTAATTAATATCCGTGAGTGTACCAGGTGTCTTAAAAGTCCCAAAATGTTAAAGATGATACATCTGTTATTTTTTTAAGGGTCTCATCCAGTAGGTCACTCAATATGAGTGTTTGAGTGACCTACTGGATGAAACCATTGTAAAAAAATAACAGATGTATGTACCATCTTTAACATTTCAATGTTATTTAAATGGGGTAAAGTTATAACTTTGATTAGCCATAATGTTGGATAGAGTCAACATACAGACCTCCGGTTTGCGCAAATCTTCTTCTGTTATCAAGACCTTTAAAATGAGGTGTGACTCAATAGGGTTACTCATTTAAAATTTTCGATTTACCCCCAAAATACCCCATTTTTGGGGGAGGGTTTGAAATTTACGATACACCAAAAAACTCAAATTTTTGTTTATATTAACAATACCTAAAGCAAATCTGTTTATTTCCATTAATAAAAAAAAAAAAATAATAATAAGAGGGGACTTTTAAGACACTTGGTATAATGGTATGTATGAATGAGACGAGTGCGATTAAAGAGTTATGTGCGTTATGAAATACTTGTCTGTTGCTGGAGGATAGGATTGAGTATGAACTATTAGCGTATGCATAAAGTTCCTGGGTGCGGGTGTTAGGCTATGGATGTATATGTTGGTGTGTATCTGTCTTAATGTGTCTGATCGTGCATGTATATTTATGTGTGAATATTAGCACATCTGGGCGTAGCTATAAAATCAGCCTGGCATACTTTTCCACTTTTTTGTTTAATTGTTCATTATGTGGTGTTGTTATGATTATTTTTCTTCTCATCTTGTTCGTTTTGTTTTGTCTCTTGGCTTTCTCTTTCTGTAACTGTATAGAACTACTACACTGCCAGCATAAGCGTAATCTGGGGGTGGCAAAAATTTCTGACGGTGAAACATTGGCAAATCTCCTTAAGAAGGTTTTGATTTCACTGGAGGGGCACATGAGGGAGTTGCAGCTAGAATTATGGAAGAAAGCCCAACTGCAATGTATATTCACTGCAATGCACACATATTAAACTTATGCATTGTTAGTTGCACCATAGCATCACAACATCGTCATTGCACTTATTGCATCATTGCTGTTGCACAGGTGTGACTTCAATTAGAAACACTTGCTTTGTACTTCAAAGCGTTTAAAATTGCATTGAGAAATCAACTAAGAGACATGCAGTTTTTGAATATATGCAAAAAAACTCAAAAACATTCAGTCAGTCATGGTACAGTAACAGTGGAGTCCTTGAGTGATACCAGATGGGCTTGTCGCATCGAAGCAGTGCGGTCCTTGTTGGACAACTTTGAAGCCATTCTGTCTACTCTTCAAGAAATTGCACTGACAGACCATGACAATGGTGGTAAAGCCAATGCTTCATTGAAAAGTACGGAGGATTTCAACTTTGTTTTTTTCTTAATTTGTCTCAGAAGAGTGTTAAAACAATGTGACTCGCTGTCAAAACCCCTTCACTCAAACAGTGTGACATACAACATCGTAAAGTCAGTTAAAAACAGTACTTTTGTCGTTTTACGGTCTTTCAGAAAAGACTCATTTTTTGCTCAGTTATTTTACCACTGCGCAGAGGTCACTGAGAAATGTAGATTTCGTGCAGCAAAAATTGGTGAGGAAAGTAAAGATTCATTTGAAACTGTACAGCAGTACTACAAAGTTACAGTACTTTTTCCACTCATTGACAAACTGCTGCAAGAGATAGAGGCCAGGCTTCAAGAAAATAACTTGGGTGTCCTCAACCATTTGAGTAAAGTTCTAAATGGAAATGTAGTAGAGGTGAACAGTGTGCATCATGTATGTCAGTATTAGCCTGTACTATTGACAGTGAACTTCTTGCGGCAAAACCGTGTTGTTTTAAAAAAAATGAAGCATTAAAAAAAAAAACATCCAAGAAAGATCTTCCACTTTTGTTGAAAATTCTTTGAAAAGTGTGTTCCCTCTCATCTTTGAGCTTTAACGACAGTTTTGTATTATTCAAATGAACTCAGTAAACTGTGAAAGATCTGTGAAAAACTTACACAAGGAACACGATTGGCCAGGAGAAACTATCCTCGTTAATATATACCAAATTAGGCTAATTAATGAGTTCGATTCTGTCCAGAAGAGAAGGCTTCGTTTTGTATAAAAAACTGAGGTTTTATCAGTTTATGTATAAAATTAAAATTTGGTTTCGATTATTTAGTTTGCTAAACTTTTACTTTTAATACAAAATTTGATACATTCAACAAATTTGATGCAGTCCTAACTTCTTTTGAGACCAATGCTTTGAAAACGCTTTAAAACTGCCATTTTGACCCCTTTCCAAAAATTTACCCTACCCCGTTAGTCCTTGCCACCCCAATTCATACACTGGACCTACGCCCATGTCCACCAGAATTCCTACACATAGGCTTAAGCCCATGTACTGATTATTCTTAAGTATCCTATTACTTTAAATGAGCAATTCTTGTATCTATCTTTGTATCTGTCGTGGATCTCGAAAACAGCTCTAACAAATTCAAAGAAATTTGTATTTAGGTGTAGTTTTGATTTTTAAGTACACCCATATAGTTGTATTTCGTGTAAAAACGCAATTTAAAAAAAATCTAATTTAAAAGTTGAAAAATTTTAACATAGGGTCTTATGGGTTGCCATGTTGGTTACAAAATAACAACGAAATAGTAAATAAAGTGATCAAAACAGCTGTTTATAAACCAGCCAATTTATATACTGTTTTAGCACGTTGGAAACAAATAAAATTCGTAGTAAATAAAATTCGTAATAGGTAGGTTATTTACGAAAAGTTGATAGTTTTCGAGTTAAAAGCAAAAAACCGCCAAAACTCATAGAGTGGAATAGAACTGAGATTGAGTATTATCCAAAATCAGCTGTAATGGATAGTTTTTAATTACTGTTAAAAAACAATTTAATTTATACTGTTTTAGAACGTTGGAATTAGTATAAATTGGGCCTGATTTAACAATTTATTTTGTCAAAAAAAAAGAAGGTAAACTTGGCAAAGATGGATAAATTCTAATAGTCAATTTTGTAATATAGGCCTGGCTCATTTCTGAAACATAGTATTGAGGTTATGTTAATCCTGCAATAATTTTTACTATATTTAGGCCTGGTTTCAAAACTTTAGTTGACAGAAGATAGTAGAACTAGGACTAAAATCGCCTATGTACAAACGAGCCAAAGATTAACGAGATTCTTTAGCGAATTTTCCAACTGTGAGCGAAGCGTCCACATGTAAAATAACGTATTATTTTATTTACTTATTTATCTCGTAGATTAACATGCTTGCTACAAGGCTGCAAAGCTGATGTGGCCGTTAAAAATAAAACTATACTTTACAATCAACTTGAATAACACACAATACCTTAATAGCCTAATGGTTTCTTATTCAATACTGATCATAGAAAAAACAAACATGCCATATTTACAACAACAAATAGCCTTAGGTCTTTAATTGATATTGATCTTTATAACTAAAACTAAATAACGTAGTAGAAAATTAATAATAAATAATTTTCATTTTATTTTATCAATTATCTTTCGTAATACTTAATTTTATTTTACTCTATCTTGTACCTTCCAATTTCTTCTAGTGCTTTTATCCTCTAACGCTCTCTTTTTCCCGCCATCCATACTAATGTAGAATTAATTTCTGGTCCTTCTTTTCGTTCTTGTTTCTCTTTCTCTCTAATCGATGGAATTATGTTATATTCGATCAGGCCGTGAGCGTGGCTAGACTGTTGCATGTACATGTCGGTTTAGTTTCCCCCTTCATTGACAACTGGTGTAATTTTGCCGTCAATCATTGCACAACCACAATGCACAATTGATGTCCGAGTGGTTAGACGTGAGCATGATAGCCTTCCATGTATACATTTTTAACAAGTGTTTGAATAAGCAGTTATAAATAGACAAACAAGAGCAGCAAGCCTTGGCGATAATGCATAGTTTAATGTTGCGATTTTTCGATAAGGAATAACTAAAAGAAAACTTTAAAATATCTGTACAAATAAGGGTTTCTTTAGCTTAAGCATATACGTTACATACGAAACTTAAGTTTTTTTAGCTTAGTAATAAAAAATACTTCCTATAACAAATTTTAAAGGGAGAAATATTTTTAACTAGTCTTCCAACTAAGCTACAACTTTAAAGCACTGAAATGTCGAAGAAGTCTGGCATCATGCTTTCTAGATTTGTTTTACTAACGTTGAAATGCCTATATCGCGATAAATACCCTGGTTGGAGAATTTTACCATATTCTGCAATAATTTCGTTTGGATCGTTTCTGGCCGTGATGTAGTCCTGTCAGTACATTTCAACGGGTGTTGGGTTTCATTAAGCTAGATTGGTTTAATAACCAGCAAAGTCTTCGACAAGGTATGACACGAAGGCTTCTTGTACAAATTAGCTCACAGAACCGTCCCTCCATGCTATGACCACGTAATCAGATCGTATTTCGACAACAGATGGTTCCATTTTTTCCGTCGAAGGTGCATTGTCCACTCCAAGGCCCATCGAGGCCGGAGTTCCCCAAGGCTCAGTCCTTGGCCCGTTACTGTAACTCCTGTACACTAACGACATACCAGTCCTCCATCCAGTGTCATTACGTTTTTTTATTGACGGTTCCATGTTTATTACAAGTCCTCCAGTATATATATTTTGGAATAAAAATCATCCAAAGTCAGCTGAATCTACTCGAGCCCTGGCTTCAGAAATTGAGAATTGCTGTTAACACAGACAAAACAGAAGCCATCCGTTTTAAGAATAAAACTACAACACCCAGAACCAAAATTCATTTAAACAGATCCCCATAGCATGGACAAACAATATCTAGGCGTCACCTTAGATAAAAGCCAACTTTCACACGCCACATCAGGCCCTCTGGGATCTCTTTTAGCATTACTTCAGAGTGGTGTATTTCATGGCCATAACCGGCTTATTCTTTTACTTTCTCCTGCCTGGAGTCAGTTCTATCACCTGGCATCTGTAGTCTTTTATTGTAGAATCCGTTCGATATAGTGCTGAACCTGATTCCACGAGTCCTCACTTAGTAGCATCTTCGTTACTATGTTGGCAGGTGTAGGTAATCCAACTTTGTTCTCACTGTCACGTCTTTCATCCGCCCATCTGACACAGGAGAAAAAAGTGTGCTTAACATCGTTCATACCGAAAAAAAGTGTGCTTGCGTGCTTTCCCCATTATCACCAGGTACGCCTGGAAGCAACCATGCCCAGTTAGCAGCTGGGTGATATAAACGTCTACCTCCCCATGTGGTCTTTTTACCTTTTGAAGATGTTTTCAATGTTCAATGGACTAGCAGTCCATCTCCCTTTGGTCTCCTCTTCCTGCCAGAGTCTGAGCGTTTGATCTCTAGCTTCCGCCTTAATCTTGGCTTCTCCCCTTCTCTGGAATACAAGCATCCTCTCCATTTCATCAGATTGATTGGGAGGGATATTTGCAAAAGCCAGCACAGCCGGTTCCGTCACTGTCCTATAGGCACAAGTCACACTAAGTGCTGCTCTCCTTTGCACAGCTGCCATTGTTATTAAGCGCTTTCGCCCAAATTTCGCATCCATACATAAAAACGACGTGAGTAACCGTCATTAGCAATCGTCGTGTTCCTGTCGTTTGCCCACCGTTACTAGTAATATTGACAAGAACAGACTTAAGATGATTTATTTAAATGTTCTAGCCTATGTTGCATTTGTATAATTTTTCAGTTTTAATACGAGCACCGTGCTATGAACACCGGGTGCATACAAAATTGTTACAATCACGGTTTAATCTGACGTCACTAAAACATTTACAAGAATATAAACATTTTAGTATTTCAGATAAAGTAAAAAAAAATATAAAGTCTTCTAAAATTGTACTTCATATAACGGAGAAACGTCTTTTATGTCCTTGAGACCAAATTCCACGGAATTAAAGTAAGTTATAAATAATATTATGGCAACTTTATAAATGATAGTCGTAAACAACAAACGTTTCATTTAAAATCTACTTTCAAGTATAAAAAACAACTATTGCATTCCATAAAATGTCCGATCGGGTTATTTGTAAATATTACTATACCTGCAGGAATTGCGAAATAAAAATGTTTATGAATTCATTTTAGTTTATTACCGGTAGAAAATAACATTTAATTATACGTATTAAATTTATTTTACCACTAAATATGGTCGTTTAAAAACTATAAAATTTGAGAATTATATGGATGCTTTCCAGAACATATAGGTGTGTAGATTGGAAGTAGTAAACAGTAATTTTATAAATTAGGGACAAAATAAAGTTAGAGCCTAAATTACATGTTCTTCAGATCTTTTATAATGCATGCACTAACTTATGTGGCATGCCATTTCCAAGTCGTTCGTAAGTGTGGTCGTATTTTAATTTAATCAACTTTAATTTTTGAGTAGAGCCTCTTTGAAAAGCTGCAAACCTATTTCTAACATCAGATATTTTGCAAAGTGAAAAATGTTTTTAAAATGTAGTAAACCTCTAAAGAGAGTAAAAAACCTCTTAGCAAAGTATTATGCTCGAAGTAAAGAAATATCTTATCAAAGTAGGAAGTCTCTTATCAAAGTAGGAAGTCTCTTAGTTAAGTAGAAATCGTCTTAGATAAGAAATGTTCTTTCAAAGTTGGAAAATCCATTGCAACGTCAGCATGTCTATTGGACAAGTTGAAATATTTTCTAATATGGGAAACATCTTCTGCATAGTACCTACTAACATGTAATGTCGAGTTATCTTTAAAATTCAGAAATCTTACTAATTCAAAGTCGTATCAAATTGACGAAGGAAATTCCTGACTCGATGACTGGTGGTCACAACCGCGAAGATTGCACTTGAGCAGTTGGGGAGGGAGGGCATGAGAACATGAGGCCTTTACACTTCCACGACTGTCTGACTGCCAGACTGTCTTCGGTCAGCTCACCAGACTTTGTCGGGGCTGTTTTGTAAAGAATGTTTACCAAGAGCTGTTATTTAACAAACCCGGGTCGTTATGGCAACAGGAATTAATTACATCCAATAATTATAATTCAATAAACAAGCTCGGAGTAATTGCTTACCTTAATCGTTGTGGTTAAACTATCCCATTACAGAGATAATATTTTAATTGTCCATAAACATGGACTGTGCGGTGATTCTTATCCGTGGCCTTATGTTTAAAATAAACTAGGGACAATTAAAGCGTAAAAACGCTTCGCAACAAAGTAATTTCTACCTTTACTTCTTTCCTAGTCGAAGCGTTAACTTTAGAAATAATTGCTACTTTGGAAATAATTACTACGCACAAGAGTTATTCTATTAGAACTACTTAGAAACCATTAGATTTGAACAACTGTTTAGTCCATCTTTAATAGAGAGATTTATTCTTACGTTGCTGCAGTTGGGAAAATCGTTGGTGCAATTAAAATTTAAATAAAAAAGTTGTAATTTGTTGAAGTGAAACTTCTTTAGGTGTGCTTGCAAATTTGCCTGGATCAGACGAAAAGTGAAACGCTTCCATTTCTCCGACTTCAACCGGCAGTTGACGCGCATGCGCAGTGCGAGAAGAAAGAGAGGGGGGGGGCGAGAGAGAGATGGAGGGAAGAGAGGGGGGATAGAGAGAGCGAGAAAGGGAGAGAGAATCATTTCTCTCCGTCGATTACTACATAGACAGTCTATGCGCATGCGCTGCGTCTACTGTGTTAATACGAAGCATAGGGAACCAGTAGACACTTGAATATTGCACTGTACATTAACTGAACACGTTTTAATATTTATTTATTTTACTGAATTCGGAAAGCTAATGGACGAAATCAGCGTTTGAATCGTTGTTTATTGTTTTCAATTCTTTTTGTTTTATTCTTTATTCAAAAGAAACTACTTAGGCCTACTATCACTACATCTGAGTGTATGCCGTTTAGGATTTCCAACATGGTAAATGTACAGACCATATAATTTGATATATTACTCAAAGACATGAAATACATTTTGGAAAACAAAACAAAAGATCGTACATTTTAATCATAGACCTACTTAAATTAATGATTTTGATCCCAAATACTTTAAATTCAGTAATTTAGGCAAACTATATTGTTAATAACTTTTAAATCACTCAACTTTTCATCGTCAGTAGGCCTATATTTATAAATTAATAGAAGTACAAACTTTAATTAAAAAAATAGTAATAATTCAGACCAAGAGTCCAAGATTGTGATTGCTTAAAATATAGTTTTATATTTGTAGGCCTAATTTGTTTTTCAGCAGTCAAGAATGAAGTAAACAAAATGGTTTGAAGAAATACATATTTTTTTAAAGATTTCTAACCTCAAAGCCGATCGTAATAATATATCAAATGCAAAAAGGGCAATGCATAAAACTAGCTGTTTCTAGAACCTAAAAAGTTCTAACGCATGAGAGACTCCCAGTATTTCTTAGTTTCAAGTAAGATACACAAGGCAACAAAGCATAACCCGAAGACCTAGATTTGGGTAAAAATATACTGCAGTTAAGGGTGCGCCATACCAGGAAGAGGCAGACCTATGCAGCCCTCTGCAATCTTAGAAATCATTCATTCAATTTTGAAGATAATGTTTTGAAATTTGCGGGGATTTGTTAACAAACATCTAAACTATAATTTGTAGGTGCTAAACAATGGAAATTATCTATTTTACTTAAAGATAATTAGCTTATAAGTAGGCGAAAAACCTGATTTTCAGTTGAGTTATTTGGAAACATGAAGTCGTTTGAACACATTTTGTATCCTACAAATTGTACATTGAAGTTTTCTTATAATGTTGCAGTTGAAAGAATATAGATAAAATAAAAAATAAGGCAGTACTTTGCAATCATGCAAGTGCTTGCAAGCGATATTCTTGCTACTGGAAAGTGGCGCGGTAGTGCGTCAATTCAGTGAAACAGGCTAGCGCAAGTCTTTTCAATGTTGACTCCTCCCACTTTGTCTGTCTTCTCGTCCCGACATTTGCGAGTATCCAGTGCGTAATATCTGAAGACTTCAGTAGCCTATATCTATAGACAGGTCGGGCTAAAAATTGTTTGTGCAAAACGTTAATTGTCTCGACTGATATTTCGACTGAAATATTTTACAACTAGATCTATCTATACATATTTTGAGAGGCAAAATTAAATTATTTTAAATAACTAATTAAACTTGCCTTGCGTATTTTATAAATCGGACAATAACGTAGACCTAATTGGGGTTTGGAAAGGTAATATAAGCTACACTTATATATCACATTTCCCACTTTATTTAATTGCTTTGTAAATTTTAATAAAAAGTAAAAGTTGTTTTGTACATGACTAGTGCAAAACAAAATGACAAACGAATGTTATAATTTTTTTAAATCCATTAAGTTATGTATATTCTTCAGCCTTGTAAAGGAGTACAAAGAAACAAATGTGATTTGGATTAGTACACAGGATGTCACAAAAAACCTGATATACGTTAAATAAATTAAAAATTTTCCTTAACTTTTTTTCAAATTCGGCTTAGTTTAGTCGCAATTTGTCATTTAGTTTGTTTACAAAAACTCAGAAATAGATAAATAAGACATTGGGTTCAAATTTGATATAAAAAGCGTTTTATATGTTACAATTTACAAGTGCAAAATAGCGGTTATTACAAATTTTTAAAGGGATATAACTTGAAAACCGTTAACGTAACAAAAACACAAACGTCACTATCTCGACAGTTGTGTCAATATATGAGCTATCATTGAATGTACTATTTTCTTAGAAATACGGACAACCTATATAAGGTAAAGCTATTTTGAAAGTGTCAAAAATTCGAACTAAAACAAAATTATACTATTACATTTAAAAAAAATTATTTTAGACAAAACCTCCCACAGCGCAAGGTAGAGCCTATGCAAAGAGCAGAATATCCAGACGTCGTTACTTTGACAGTTCCACCGCATTGTGTCAATAGGTACAGTACGATTTTTTTAACCGTGCCCTCGGCTCGGCTAGCGCACGGTGGGCTAGCGGTGTAGCGGGGAGGGATTGTAAAGGCAGTTCCGCAAACTTCGAATAAACAAAAATGATTGAATAATTATTCGAATAAAATTATTGAAAAAAAAAACTGAACTGTGTATAATAATTAGTGATAATATAATATGTATAATATACAATATTTTATAACGTTTATAAAATGAGGACGAACTCGGTCAAGGGAAACACGGCCTGGCGGCAAGGCCCGGCCAGGTGTAGTTTTAATCGAAACGCACACATTATACCGCTGTACCGAGCAAATCGTAAGTCAAACGAAAAAATGTTTCAAATAAAATATTTAATTTGGACCTTTATCTAAAACTTTCTCGCAAACACTTTGTCTCTGACCAACAAATAAAAAACTTTCCAGCGGTGTGAAAATTTCGTGTCATTATTAAAGTACATTGTTGTAATATTGATTTTTAAAATATGAAATAGGTTTTGTAATTGATTTTCTTTTACATCATACGAATCGTATGGTTCTTATCTGCGTATCCGTGAAAGTTTCATCATTTTACGTCGCTGCTAAGTGTATTAAATGACAGTGTTATTGAAGCTCGGTTTTCGCTGCTTCACGCCGCTCGGCTCAGTTTTCGTGGAGAAAACTAGAGTAGATAGAGCGATTTCTAATGTTATCATTCAGGTTAGTACAATCTTGGCCGAGGGCACGGTTAAAAAAATCGTACTGTAAGCTATCATTCAATTTACAATTTTTTGTTGCATTTGCGCCAGAGCAGAGACAAAATGTATACAAGTATCTCAGCGGGGTATGGCCAGAAATTATGGCAGCCAATAACTTTTTAACAAATTATACCGACAGCATCTTGGAGTGCGTTACAGGTACTCCAAACATAGCCGAAAGTTTTAATGCAAGACTATGTAAGTTTGTTGGAGAAAAAAAAGGTTAAACTTTGCTCAAAGAGAAAGCTACACTGTACGAAGTGAACTCTCGGCCATAGCAGTAAACGAGGCTGACAATTTGCATCGCTGTATTCATAAAAAAATAACTGTTGGCCACAGCCCAGGGATCTATTCTAAAAAAAATTCTCACTAGAAAACAGAATAGAAAATCTGTTAGAAAAACAAGATCATGTTTTAAGAAAAAGTGGGACAAAAGACACGGGACATCTGCAGACAAAGACTATGGATCTGTTGAATGTGCTGAGCTGGACATGGAGCCGGATATTTATGAGCAGAATAAAATGGACTTCCTGGAGTCAATAAATATCAATGACGTTCGCCGTGAAAGGATTGAACAAGAATCTCGGGGCCAAAGCCAAAGTGAGTTGCGGTTGAGAGAGAAGGTGTAGACTTACAGCATCAAATTTTGGTAAAATCTGCAAAATGCGTAAATCCACGTCGTGAAAAAAAAACCAATTCATTATCTACTGTACATCCAATTCAATGGCAATGCCGCTACAAAATATGGCATTGAAAATGAAAAAACTGCAATACAGGGGGTTGAAGAGCGTATCGGCACCAAAATTGATGAATGCAGATTGTTTATCGACAGCAACCTGTCCTTTTTAGCTGCAACACCAGACGGAATTTTGGGAGATAAGGGGATTGTCGAAGTGAAGTGTCCTGTAAGTGCACGAAATATGTCACCACTGGAGGCGACTAAGGCCAAAATAATAAATTTCTGTGAAGTTGATCATCAGGAAGAGCTTGTTTTAAAAATAAACCACTCATATTTTTATCAAATACAAGGACAGCTTCATATAACGAAGCGTACATTTTGTTTATTTATTGTATGGACTCCACAAGGGTTATTTATCCATTGAAAGGGTAAATAAGGACGACGAGTTCTGGGAGACTAAAATGAAAAGACAATTGGTTTCATTTTATAATGAGTGTATGCTTCCGGAACTGGTTGACCCTAGATACCCAAGGGGATTACCCATACGGGAGTGGAAACGTTGAAAAAACGAGTGAAAAAAAAGATTTTCAAAAAACTATAGCCTATATTTTGTATTTTCAATAACATTGTAAACAGATTTCTTGTTGTTGTATATTTGTGAATAATAGTTATTTATATTTCTAAATAATTAGTATTTTGTTTGTAAATGAGAACTTTTTATGTGAATAATAATATTATGTCTGTGTAAATAATAACATTTTATGTACAAATAATGATTTTGTATGTGTAAATAATTTTTTTCTGTGTAAATAACTTTTATAATTACTGTATTGTTTGTGTGTAAACAATATTTTTTGTAACTGTTTGTGGATAAATAATAACTTTTGTATGTGTAAACACATAGGCTAGTATATTTAAGCCTAAATAATGATTTTGTTTGTGTAAATATTTTTTTTCTGTGTAAATAACTTTTATAATTATTGTTTGTTTGTAAACAATATTTTTTTAACTGTTTGTGGATAAAATACTAACTTATTTATGTGTAAATACAGAAGGATAAGTTTTTTGTGGGTAAATAATAAAATATGATTAATTAAGTAAATAATGATTTCTATGTGCAAATAATAACTTTTTATGTGTAAATAATGATTTTTATGTGAAAATTATAACTTTGTATGCGTCAATAATGATTTTAATGTGAACATTATAAGTTATTTATGAGCAAATAATAACTTTTGTATGTACAAATAATAATTTTCATAATGCATAAATAATAATGTTTTTTTTCTCATCAAAATGAAAAATGAGTAAGTTAATTATTTATTTCAAAATAGGCCTATAGCTATACCTACCTATTTGTTCCTAGATTCCGAATTTAAAGTAGGCCTTATTGGCTATGCTTATCTTCAAGTTAGGTAAATTTACTCCTTTCTAAAACATGAGTGTTGTACTGGGGCTCAAATACAAATTAAAAAATTAATGAAATAAGAGGATGCACTTTACCAGAATTATTCAAATTAACCTAACAAGAAAATGCAAGTTCAGGTAATTTTGCAAGGCATTTTTCTAAAGAAACTTTCAGAAAATTAATTTTAAATCGAATCCTGGATGTGATATGGATGTTTAATTTTAAGGTTTTTTTTCTTTTCTTGTTTTTGTAACAAAATATATACATACAGTATATAATTTTTATGATAAAAACCAGGGTTTAATTTGGATTGAAAGATCGATCTTAAGTGTCATAATCATATAACTAATTGTTGTAATTATTGTACTATTATAGGTATAGCCAAATTATTATACATCAAATTTTATAAAAACCGACACCATTAATATGCAGACATTTCATAGTATAAATTAAATGACTATTTGAATATTATAGATACCTACAGATGTGTAGGTAGGCCTATGTTTTAAAAATATTATTGTCAACAGAACGTGCACTTATAGTTAAAAAGTTATTTTTTTACTCAGAACAATAATGAATAAAGTCGAACGTTTCGGCAAGTGTTACAAAAGCCCATGTTTCATACTTTATTTAATTGCTTTGTAAGTTAAGGGTCGGCTCTAGCTGTCGGCCATGTTGGTTGACACTCCATAAGACCAATGTTAAATTAAAATCCATATTTTTCCTTTATTTTTTATCGGATAGTTATGAACGATATGTCATTTTAAAGCTATGGCCAATACGCATGCAAATGGCTTTTCCAAAATTAAGAAAAACGTTTTGTTTAATATTTATTAACGATTTAAAAAATTAATTTTTAATAATTTTTTATGTTGTCACTATTAGTTATAGCGAAAAAGTACCAAGCCATTTGCATGAAGAATTTCGTCCCCAAGAGTTTGGTATTTTTTTGAAAACGCTATTTGAACAATTGCGGGTTTTAAATGGATTTAGGCTGAGCAATGTCCGTGTAACCTACCGCCGCTATAGGGTGACTTTAAATATTTTTTTACGATGTAACTATTAATTATAGCGAAAAATTATCAAGCCATTCGGATGAAGAATTTTGTCCCCAAGAGTTTGGTATTTTTTTGAAAACGCTATTTGAACAATTTCGGGTTTTAAATGGATTTAGGATGAGCAATGTCCGCGTAACCTACCGCCGCTACGCTGGAGTCGCAGGTTGCTTTCTGTTTTACTAGAGCCGACCCTTAACAATAACTAACACTTTGCAACATTAGTAAACAGTTTGTTTGTATTATTAAGTACATAACAAAATAACGAATTCAGTTATTCAATTCCTTATTTTTAAACATGTGTTTTGAATGCCTTCGCTGCGTTGCTAAGTAAGTTATAATTATTACTAACAGTAGGGCTAACAAGGAAAGGAAGTACAGTTGTGTGTATCTACGTTGTACGTCTTGTCTGCATGAAGGTGTAACCCAAACCTTGTCAATCATTTCTTTAGCTCCGCCTCCTCACTGCTAGACTGATTGCCAGCGCTCCTAGTGGATTTATTCAACATCGTGCTGAGGATTCTCTCTAGTGGTATAGCGCACCCTTAAGGCTAAACACCCCGGCAGTAGTTCCAAATACTGCCGCCACGTAGCGCTTCAAAAT
>JAGFPH010003863.1:16664-33933 GCA_018207615.1 Philaenus spumarius | reverse complement strand
CAAAGAAGTAAACCTCACTACTTGTCCACTGAAATTTACCGCGTTCGTAACTCTTAAATTCTGTTAACTTATTTAAATACGTCTTCACGCTGGCCTTTAGCACGTGGAACTGCAGGGAATTTCTACTAATCTAATAAAGCCATAAACACGTATAAAATAGTCAAGAAACCTTTGCGCATTGCCAAGAAAACTACAACATAAATGTTTTCAATGCAATTAAGATAATCTCAACACACTCTGGCGGTGTTATTAATAAACTCTATAAGATTAAATATGAATATATACATATTGTCACTGGAAAACCATAATGTGTTGATACAATCTTGTATTTATCTCAATATTAAAGAATTTGTTCGGAATGCGTGTGTAGAAAGATCCATTAATACGCACAATAAAAATGTTGCAATTTATGCTAATGATAATAATTATATATACTGATTTGTACAAAATGTTGCAAATCCTCACAGAACGTTGATTGTTTCCATTCCGTTTGTGTGTATGTTTTAGTTGCGGAAAACAGTTTTGAAAACCCTGTTAGTACTCAGATAAGAAGCTAACTTAATCGAGTTTCGTGGTAATGTGCAGCCTACTCATGGTTCGAAAGCTATTTGTCGAACAGCAAAAAATGATGCCAATGTGTGGAATAAACAGTGAACTTTAGTCTGTGGAACATGGCGTCATCCAGGGGTCAACGTTAGGGCCTTTATGCGACAGTACCTTCCATAGGAAAAAGGAATTCGTCCAGAAATGAGTTTCCTTGGCAAATTTCCGTAGGAAAGATGAGCTATGCAGTGACTCTTATTGAGAGACCTAAGGTCGGGAGTGGTCAATGAGCACCGATCAAGGCCCCCGGAACATGTTTTGGGGTGTCATTAACCCTAGAACAGTAGCGTTATTTCAATGTCGATTATCGGTAGCGGTACGAAAATTTTACGTCCTGCTTATTTGTTGACATTTAGACTGAAATTTTGGTGTAGATTATATGAGTCTTTTTTTGGTATGTTTTCATAAGTTTTTGTTTATTTTAATAAACATTTAATACAATACTGGTACAGAATACAACTCAATGTTTACAACTCAACAAGAAAATCAACGTGTAAAATACCTATAAAACATTTCACGTATTGTTAGCGATGCGTAATTTTTACTTGAGAGTAATTTTATAACTAAGAGAATAACAGAGCTAACAGAATATCAGAGTAAATTCACAACGCCTGCTAGTAGACAACTAAAAAATAGAGGCACTGCTAGAATTGGAGGGGTATATCAAAATGGCTTACTAGTATGGAGCAAATGATTTTATCATACACGTCATATTTACGTACGCTACCGTTCTGCTGTTAAACATGTTAGCCTATACTTATATATGTATGTATGTCTTCGCACTCTGACGGCCGTATTTTAAGTCTGATTTGGTTCAAATTTGGTATACACGTTGGTTTTCTAAGTCGCTCGGACGAGTTCGTTAGCCCAAGAAAATCCAACTACTCCAAGGACGTTTTTTTGACAGGAAGTAAGACACTTTAAACATTTTCGTGCTAGAATGAAACTATTTTTTTTTGTGATTTAAATTAAAAATTAAATATAGCAGATTATTCTGCACATTTAGTTTTTTTTGACCGAGCGAAGCGAGGTCTCCGTTTTAACTCTACCGTTTGGCATTTCGTCTGTGTGTCTGTCTCACGATTACGGCCAAACGCCTTGACCGATTTTGATGATTTTTTGCATGAATGTTCCTTATTCCTAGGCCGAGCCATGTATATATAAGGTTTTTTCCATTTTTAGTTTTTAACCCCTTAAATAAAATAAAAATGGCGGCCGCACCGTTTCTCTCAGTGTAAGCTTTTTTCCAAAGCCAGCTTGTGGCTTAACCGTAAGTCGAATTTAAAAACTAATGACATTTTGACAATATCAAATTTGATTTTCAACAAAATTGTATTCTTGATTTTTTTCCGTATCTCTAACGGTAAGCTCACAAAATGGCCGTAAACTTCAAATTTGTTAATAAATAACTAATGAGCTTGACTTGTGAGAAAGTAACTTAGATAAAATAAAACCTGAACACAAAATCTCACAATTCAAATTTGTTAAAAATCGTCCAAGTTTTTGTATTTCAACCATGTTTTTATACGTTTATTCTAAACCAATTCAAAAGTGTTGCATAGCTTTTTTGTAGATAAAGGTTCAAAGAATTAATATATGCCAGTAAAAAAATGATTGAAGTAAAATTAACAAAGTTATTAGATCAAGAAACATTTATTAGTTATTAGCATGTTCAGTAACGAAAGTAAAAAGTTCAACTTTTAGGCCTACATAAAAAGTAGTAAAAATTATTGTACTTTTTTTTTCATATATGTAAAAACGTTTCGTAATTATTTAATTCTAAATAGAATTATATAAAAATATTTGTCAATTTTAAATTTCTTATTTTGAAAACACCAGTTTTTATGTTCCTATTACAAGACTGCTAACAAAACTAGGCCTGTTTTGAATAGTAATTTAGGAATATATCCTTTGCAAAAATCGGCATATAATAATAAGAAAGAGTAGGGGATAAGAAAGTGTAGAGAATAAATCAAAGAATTAAACTGAATACTTGTAAATTTCATAAAAGTATTTGACTTAGCTTTACTTGAATTACAAAATGAGATGAAACAAATGAAACCGCTCGGCGATAAAGGACATACAAAAAATGACCGAGGACACCAAGGGAAGTGTTGGTAGGCTACATGGGTTGAGAATACAGTTGAGATCACTATCACGACGTTTTAACATCGTTTGTTTTCATTATTTCTAATATTGGAAATGATATGGAAGTTATGGAACTGTAAATACATTGTTAAGTTTTAGTTATTTAAGTATGTAAATATTTAATTATATGTTGTCCCTCTATAACGCGATATTTTTAGCTATCTTACCCATTATTAACCTAAATAAAACACAATGCCTCTAAAAGAAAATCTTTAGCAGTTAAAGCTCAAGAAAAGAAAAAAAACGAGAACTAGAAATCCCGGAATCGCGGGAATTGCAAAATAATGTTTCGCTGGCTAAACCTTGTGCTTACTTCCTTACTGGCACACTATTTTTAACCTAAGCTCAAAACCACATTTGTTATTTCAACGAGCGAGGTCTACTGTTCACAGAACTACTAGTTATAGGATCTTTTCCGTCTGGATCACCTAAAGTCGATAAAAATGTACAATACCATAAAAGTATCCGATTCAAACTCACTTGGGTAATTTTACCGTAGGGCAGCTTCTGATCCGAGGTAGCAAATCGAATTTTCCCGCTGCGAACGGAACGAAGCAGTCCTGAACTGGGGCTGGAGGCTGAGGTGAAAACTAATTCTACTAATATATTTCATATACGTAGTAGCTATCAGCACCTTCGTTATAAAAAAAAATAGTATACCAATTTCCCAAATAGCCTTGAAACCATAAGACATATACACTTAATTTTGGAAATCCGCTAAACTCACGTCAGAGGTTCATCTGCGTGATCGAATTATTTGATTTGTCTTCATCCAGAATAGTTAAGTAAAATTAATAAGGAAAAGTGAACAAAAATAAACTCGGAAGGTTTCTGTTTAAAATGTTAAGTTTTGGAAAGTAAAAAAAAAAAAAAAACCCTGATCACATCCATCCATCACGCACATGCCTCCATAACTTCAGTACACAGTTTTTGTGTCTAATAATCATGCTATCATGCCGTCGTTATAAAAAAAATAAAGAGTCAAAATTAAAATGTGTTCCAACAAAGTACAAACTAAGGTATTTAATGCACGCTTTTATTCACCCATGAGATCTTTCACTGCCTGTCAGGAAAGGAGTGATCCTACAGTTAAAATTAAAAATATACCTTTTCTCAATCTTCAAATAGTGTCATTGATCAAAATGGACTAAATTGATTGTTTTAATGTTAAGAAAGAATCTTTAAACAAAAACTTCACAAAAATATCCAATAGAAGATTTTTAAGTGTTAAATAGTTCGGAGTGTTTCAAAAACAGTCATAGGTTGTTCAATATTTTGTAAATGTTATCATTGAAACATAAATTCCAACAATATTCTACTCTCGCCTGTATCTGGTTTTTCCAAACGCACATTCACGTATAAAACTACAAATTTACAACTTGTTCTGCCCTATTTGTCCACGGTAACAAGTGTGCCAACTTTAGAAACGATGAGATACACAGCGCAAAACGTATAAATTGCAAACTTCATTGCAACTGACAACTAGACCGTGTTTTGCAATGGTTTATTTCCAAGAGTGATGTGTCAAGTCGCTCACTCGGCTCGTCAGTGTAACGGTCCGCGGGAGCATTTCAAGGTCTTTTTGAAGTGAAAACTTCTTTAGCACTTTTTGCATGCAGTAAAATATACGAACTCGTGATACGCGTATTAAAATAAAGTAAGACGCTCTGCGTTTTTTATTTCATTAATGACTTCTTCTTCATTGTTTTACACACGTACTAATATAAACCAGAAGTTTAATGTAACAGCTGATCGTAAAAGAAGAAGAAATCGATGAAATAAACAATAGACAATGGTAAATTCAAAGGCTTAAACTGTATGAATTTAGTCAAGTCACGCTATCGATGAAATGAACATTGCACTTCCTCATTTCGTAAGATGGGTTAAATTAGTGTACTTAGTGTTACCTCTAAAATGGACATAGTGCTTTCTCATTTGTTTTAAACGTCTAACTTGCTAACATGGTTGGAATGTAAATGCATTAAAGAAACTTGTATTGGTTCAGTATCGACCTAACCTAAAATTATGTTTAACATATAACTTTGAATACATATAAGCTGTTTAACTTGAATATTTAACAATAGTATTAAAATTATTATAAAGACTGTAGACAATCATGTTTATGTTATGTTATTTTTTAGATTTCAATTTGAAATGGGACAAGATAAAAATAATGACACAATTTCGGGTTAAACCAATACGACACAAAATATGATCTCCAACAAAATTGCCAATATGATTTCGGGTTAAGAATTTATATTCATGACAGTTTTCACTTCTATCCTAAAGCATGCCTTCTTCTCCATCCTAAAGCAAATAAGCAAATATAGTGATTCAAGAGCTTTGATTAGGATACCAGTTTTATTTTCCCAAACCCATCTGAAAAATGTTATTTTAATCAATTAGATTAATTGATTAATCACACTTAATTTAGATTAAACATTTTGTACAGCGTTTTATTCACATGCACACTGTAGGAGATATAGTAGTTTTAATGAAAGTGATTTAACAGCTGATCGTAAAAGAAGAATACATCGGCGAAATAAAATTCAAAGACAGCAACCGATTAAATTGACATTATGCTCCCTCAGTTTGTAAGTTGTGTTAAAATAGTTTACATTGTGGTACCTTTAAGATGGACATAGTTCTTTCTTATTTTTTTAAATGTCTAAATTTACTAACTTGGTTACTATGGTACATTAAAGTGAATACATTAAAAAACGTGTGATGGTTCAGCATAGGCCTAACCTAAAATTATGTTGTTAAACTTTTTAATACAAATTACGTTTAAATTTAATATTATTTAACAACAGATGTTAAAATTATAATAAATAAAGTAATATTTTCTCGAAGATTTTCAAAGAACACTGTGTTGGTTCAGTACAGAGGTAAAAACTGTCATGAATATAAATTGTTCGTTGTATTGGTTTAATTTAAATTATGATCGTTATTTTTATCTTGTCCCATTTAAAATTTAAAATATAAAAAATAACATTAACATAATTGTATGACATAGACTACAGATAATCATGTTTATGTGAGTTTTAAAATTTAAATTTTAAATGGGAAAATATGCAAATAATGATCAAATTTCGGACTAAACCAATATAACCTTCGGTTTATATTAATGACAGTTGTCACTTCTGACGGCAGTCCCGCGACTGCTTTCCTTTTACTTTCTCACTATACTATAGTATAGAGAAAGTATACGCAAAAAAAATCGATGTTGAGATTTTTGTGGAAATATCCGTTTTGGGACCCCCTGAGTCCAAAAAAGTGGTTTTTACAAAATGTCTGTATGTATGTATGTATGTATGTATGTATGTATGTCTGTAAATATACAAAGATAGAGCGAAAACTATTCGATCGGTTTCAAACAAATTTGCACCAAACATGTCAAGTAGGCCTGTATAGATGCACGAAAAACGGTTTTGAAAAGTTTTGAACAACAACCCCCTTTTTGGCAAGAAAACCCCCAAAAAATCAGTTATTATTTTTTTATAAAAAAACGGCTCTAACGATATTGATAAAATTTGGATTATTTGTAGCCTTTAATGTATCCTACAATATGCAAAAAACCGCATCTTTCTAAAAATTCTCGTTTAGCTAATAATAATAATAACTGATTGTTGGGGGTTTTTTGGCCATAAAGGGGGTTGTTTTTCAAAATTTTTCAAAACCTTTTGTCGTGCATCTATAAAGGCCTAATTGATGTGTTTGGTGCAAATTTGTTCGAAATCGATCGAATAATTTTCTCTTTAGATAATAAGAACAATATTTATTAGTTAATCTCCAACTTTAATAAAAAAATCACCTCTCCTACCCCATCCTACAAGTCACAGTGAATCTGTTTGATAATTCAAATATGTTTGTGGGAAAGTATGTGCCAGTTCCTGGTACCGTTTATTTTATATGTAAACCCAACGTCGGGTTCGTATTTTGTAGCTAATAGTATAATGTAAAATGTGGATAAAGGATAGATTTGTTACGGCTTTCAAGGTCCGACTAATTAGCTCATTAAGTTACTAGATAGGACTGGAAGCGTGAGCAAATCCATCACTCCATTGTAGCGTGACTTGTAATTTTCCGTCGTGAATTTATACATAACGATATCTGCTTTGCCTTACGTTGTAATAAATATCAATGTTCCGATACATTCTATTTTATAACATTGTCCTGTGGTTTCGCCACGTGTGCCTTTGCCAACTACGTCGTTCGAAAACTGTATTCGGGGGTGGTACGAGCTTGTTTAGATGAGTTAGTTCAGCAGTCAGTACATCAGACATCTTCCCACCTTTACGTGACGTTAAAACTGGAGTTTGCTTAGTTGTTGTACTTGCAAAATGCTAAATTCGAGAAATAGGAGAATTACTATAAGCTAGTATTTTAAAATGAATATTGTAAGATAGCTAGACTACTAATTTTATTATACCTAGACTCTAATCTATGTATTAGAGATTAGATAATCATTTTATTCCCTGATGTATACAATTACATCTATACTTCTATATATACTAATATTATAACTAGCTGACCCGTGCGAAGCATTCGAATTCTAACTTACTTAAATCTCACTTAATTAAAGTAATACGTGTATCCACAGTGCTGTTTATAACCACGCTTACAATTAATTAAAAATAGCAATGTAGTGGCGTTACGGCAGCTCTCCAGCTGGGTATTGTTATCATCAGTGTTGCCAACGCCAGGAAAATATCCCTACAACTTACTTGATCTTACATCACTGTTACTATCGGATTCTTTATTTCTTTTTTTTTTTTGTATTTTGTGTATTTTTCCGGTGTAGCTGTTAAGGAAAGCTTTAAAATGATGCCTCATCCATGTAATTTGATGATGTATTAAGGAAGTAATGGCGTACAGACAAAAAAAAATGGCCTTGAGAAATATTATATGTGATGAGGTAAAGTTTGTTTTTTTGTTTGTTTGTTTGTAGGTAGGGAGTAATCTCTGGTACTACTGAACCGATTGAAAAAAAATAGTTTTACTATTAAAAAGCTACACTATCACTGAGTAACATAGGCTAACATAGGCTATAATTCATTTCGATAAAAACCTTTTTTTTATTTCAATATTTGTAAATTTAGTCGGAAAAAATTCTTAGGTTAGGCCTAGAACGACTAAACCAAGGCCTAAACCAACACATGTATTTACATTTATTACCATAGCAACCAATTGAATAAAATAACAGATAATATATTTGTTTGCTCCAATATTTCCATTAAGTGCTGATTTAAAAATTGGAAACAATTATTTTTGTATTTTTAGCTTTTAGGTTAGGGTTTTAAAGTGTAGACCTCAGCCTTGCTGGTTCTTTTAACCACGATTATAACAGCTGTTATCAAATATAAGAAATAATTTGATTTGAACATTTATCATTATTTACCATCTTAGTTTTGAGGTTATTATTAATCGTACGCCTTTATTATAAATAAAGCATAACATATGTTTTTAGAAGGTTCCATTGGGGGTTGGACTGCAGAGCACGCAGGGGCCTCTCCTAGTAATATTATAAAGAGGTAAAATTTGTTTGCATGTAGGGGGTAAACTTGTGAACCGATTGAAAAAATAGTTTTACCAATAAAAAACTACACTATCCCTGAGTAACATAGGCTATGATAAATTTTGATAAAAACATTTGACATTTTAATATTTGTAAATTTAGTGGGAAAGAAATCTTAGGTTAGGCCTAGACTGATGAACCAAAACTTATTTGTGGAATGTATTTACATTCATTAACGTAGCAACCAATTGAATAAAATAACAGATAAAACAGCTGTTTGCTCTAATGTTTCCACTAACAGCTGATTTCAAACTTTGAAGCAATTATTTGTATTTCTAACTTTAGGGTTAGGTTTTTATTAAAGTGTAGACCTAAGCCTTGCTGGTCCTTTTAACCTTTATCATAACTACTGTTATAAAATATACGAAATAATTTAATTTGAACATATAACCTTATTTACCATCTTAGCTTTGGGGTTATTATTAATCCTACAAATTTATTATAAAGAAAACATGATTATGTGTACAGAAGGTTCCTAGTACAAAATTAGAACATAACTTTATAATAAAGTATAATTGTTATTTGTGGAGGAAGAGTTAAGTATCACTTTGTCGCCTCGAAAGGAAATGTTAATTTTCTTGAAGGCGACTAAGATACTTTCTTCCCGTAAGACACAACATTTTCCCTCTAGTTTTAGTAAATAATTTGCATTTTACTATTATTAAAACATGAACATTCATATTCACAAAAACAATTTATTTTTAAGAGTACACAAACGGGGAAGTTTATTGATGCATTGTTCTTTCAGCAGTTGTTAAACCAACATATAATTTAATGGATGGAAAAGTGTTCATATAAAAAGCGTTGAGTGCACTTTTCAGCCCACCTATAGGGGGGGTGACAAAGCAAACTCAATGCTTTTTATAGGAGCCCTATTCCACCACCAGATGATAAGCTGTTCTTTCTACCCTATTAATGAGGCAGAAAAGACCTTTTAATAAAATAATAAAGACCGTTAGAGGAAATAAAATAATAACCTGTAATATAAAATAAAACTGGACTTTTAAAATACAACACAAAATAGCTTTCATAAAGGAATTAAATATTTGGCAACCTCTAGAGCTCATTTTGAGGTTGCATAAGTAACTTAATTGTAAATTAGTTGTAATTAGTAGTTAGTAATTTAGCCTAAAAAGAGCCACGGTGGCCGTGGTTGTTAAAGCGTCATTGCTTTATCAATCGTCATGGGACGTTAAACACAAAAAAAAATAGCCTAAAAAATAGCAAACAAAGGATTATAGGAACAGCTGTTAAATTAACAATCAAAAAATAAAAACGTATTATGGGCAAAACATACAGAGATAAAAAAATAAAGATAAATTATTAAACGAGAACCTAAACAAAAGTATTAAACTATTAAAAAGGATTAACAATAATTAAATAAAAGGTTGTCTGTGCAGAAATAAAACAATTAAAGTTAATTTAATAAACGAGAACCTAAACAAACGTATAAAACTATTAAAAAGAGGTACCATTATGAATCAAACCATTATTACTGTTAATCACTTTAGTGTATTTATCAAACATGAGACATCTAGTAATATTTTGCTTGTCGTGGGGCAGTTGTGGAACAGATGTTTCAATATCAATAAGGTTGTTTCTGAAATTCCTATTATCTTGTTTGCGCTGCACATTACACTTTAAACCCTTGTTCAATAAATCCATTTCCCCTGCTGAGAAATTAACATCAGAATAATTAATCACTCGTGGATGAAATTAAAAGGATTGCTAAGGCAAGTACTAAATAATAATATTATATTAATAGCAATCGAATATGGCTACGAATACAATAATGTATTAAAATGGATTAACAATAATTAAATAAAAGGTTGTATGTACAAAAATACTCAATATTTTACTGTATCTAAATTTGAATTACACAATACACATACCGTACATACTCTCTTCTACACACACGACAATGTTCCATCACACTACCACATCCAACAAGCTCTCAGCATCGCCTCTGCCCTTTAGGTTTTTAGGAGCATCAAATGTTGTTTAATATTTATGAAATTTTTAAATTTTGTCAAGAAGTTTACTTTAGAGTCTAGGTGTTATTTCAGAGAAGAACTTTAAATAAATCGTCAATGGTACCGTTGCTTTGCTTTCGCATCTTAAAAAATAATAAATTCTGTTGTAAAAACTGAAAAAACTTGACACCTAGTGTAAAGTAAGGAATTTGTAAATAAACATAAATAACCTTTATCTGGAAGTTTATTGTAGAGTCTAGGTGCAATTATATAGAAGAAATTAAAATAAATTCTCAATCTTGCTTTGGGTACCTTTAATTTCCTTTCGCATCTTAAAAAATAATTAATTTTATTGTAAAAATATTGTCAAAAACCTAGTGTGAAATATCTTAAGGACTTTGTAAATAATCAAACAACGAAGAGGCAACACAGAGAGACGTCGAAACAACGCTAAAGATAACACCAGTGTCGTTTTATTTACTATAAATCGTATGAACTTTTCCTGTATTACAACCAAAGCACTGAAGATTAGATACCTCCCCAACTAGAGACCCCATACTCCAACCAACTTTGGACCATAGACAAATTTTCCGTTAAACGCTTCTCGGGACAACATATACTTCAATTGAAAAATAATTCAATCACGCAACTGAACTGCTGACGTGAGTTGAGCGAATTTCCAAAATTAAGTTTATATGTTTTCAACTGTTAGTGAAATTGGTCTACTCATGAAGACGCTGAAGTATACGAAATATATTAATATAATTTGTTTGCACCTCAGCCTCCAGTACCGGACCATTTATTTATTTAAGCACCGGATTTATGAGAAATTAAAAAATATGTAGTTAAAATATTTCCAAATGGCCACCATTTTCCAATATGGCGGTCAATTTTAAAGTTTCTTACGGATTTTGATTTTACATGCAATTTTAAGATGTTTTTATTCTTGGTGTTTTTTTTTATAAACTTAACTGTTTAACCGCTAGGAGCGCTGAAAGTTTCAGAAACTCTTATTTCAACAATTTTATTAGAGACATGTTTTACCATTTATTTGCAAACAATAAAATTTAACCCAAAGTGCAATATTTTGTACAATGGAATGTTAAAAAGATGTTGCAATTTAACAAGTACTTTATTTTATACAAAAAACGTACTTAAAATACTGTTAAAAAATCGCCAACGCAACCACTGTGTATTGTGTAAGAATTTAATTTCTTACATATTTACATATTTTTTAATTTCTCATAAAACAAGGAAAGGTTCCCCATTCAAATTAATAATTTCTGAGATCCCAATGGTGGCCAAATTAAAAAATCACATAAAATAGAAAATGTTTGAGAGGCTGTATCTCATAAACGGTTGGGTTTAGGAAAAAATACAAGAGAATAAAAATGTCTTACATTTGTGTCCCCAATCGAAATTCAACATAAAAAACAGGGGTTTCCATTTGAAAAAATTAAGTTAGCCGCCATATTGGAAAAATGGTGGAGTTTTTGGGAATTTTAATATTGTATTTTTAATGCAAGGGAAAAAGTAGGGAAGGTCCCCCATTTAAAGTTTGTTGTAACTTTTATAGTTTCCGAGATCCCAATGGTGGCCATCTTGAGTTGATCACCCTGTATACAAATACATAATGTATAATGACACCACAAAAACCGTGTTCTGGGGACCATGATCGGTGCTCATTGACTTACAACCTTAGGTTTCATTATAAGTTTAAAGTTCCATGATTTAGAAAATTATTCGGGGTCAATGAGAATTGAACCCGGAACTTTTCCATTGATGGTTGCCATTACGATTGATAAAGCTTTGACGCCTTAACAGCCACGGCCATCGTGGCATACATGTTTTGCTAAGCTTTTGATCCGAACAGTTGTTTCATTCAAATTTTCATTATTTTTATGGTTTAAAATCCACACTTTGCTAAATCCTTTTTCAGTGTGCGTCTATGAGCTTATAAGAATTTAGAATTTTAATCTTAAGTAGTTTTTGCTCCACATTGATTCTATGTCAGTCAGTCTGTCAGGCCAAATTCTCTTCTATGTATAGAATACGATGGTCTCAAATGCAATCACTTTAATATTTATAGAAAGATAAATTATGATTTCTTTCTTATACCTAGTCTGGTGTATTTGCAGTGTAGCATTTGTAAAAAGTAACACAAGCTTTCATAGCCTCAAGGAAGCTATGGATCAATTACAAGGCACACTTAATTGTCAGGCAGGTTGGGATGAGTGGATCTTAACAAAACTGGTTCTGAAGTGGCCAATCAAACATCGATATTCCGCCAATCAATCAATCACTTGGATTGATGTCAATGTATCGCAGTTGGATAAATATATTTTAAAGTAATCCCAAGTATCCAGTTACCGACTGAAAGGCAATCTATTCTGTTTGTATTGACGTTAACGTCAGCGAGCCGTTCGGTTGGGGGTCTGTCCTTGTTGCTGAAACTTTAAGCAACACATAACAACTGACACATTTAGAAAATAATTCAATCACGTAGCTGAACAGCTCACGTCAGGTGAGCTGATTCAAAAAATTAAGTTTATATGTTTTAGGGTTTTAACCAACTTCTTGAGAAATTAATCTACTCACAAAGGCGCCTGCATGTACAAAATATATTAGGAGAATCCGTTTGTACCTCTGCCTTCAGCCCCTGCTTTGCGAGTTTGCACCTTGACCTTGTTGGCTCAGATTATGAACTGCTTCGCTTCGCTCGCAATGGGCAGTTAGCATCTCAGCCATTGGCCTCGGATCAGAAGCTGCCTCATGGTAAAATCCCCACGTATATTTGAACTGGGTACTTTTATTGTATTTTACGTTTTGATTGATTTTGGGGAAACTAGCCAGGCGTTAAGGTCGTGTAAAAAAAACAAAATGTGCAAAATAATCTGCTATATTATATTTTAAAAATAATTTTTTGGTGCACGATAAAACTCCACACTTTTCACTCCAGTACGAAAATGTCAAACAAATTTGCTTCCATCGTTATATGTTTTTTTTTTAACGAACTCGTTCGAGCTACTTAGAAAACCAACGCGTGTCCCAAATTTGGACCATCTTATATGTGCACATCAGTGGAGTTTCGCCGCCTCCATATTACTATGTGTTTCCGATGATTCAAAGAACAGTCAACAACAACCTCAAATAAACGGTATCAGAAACTGGCACATACTTTCTCACAAACATTTTAAAATTATTAACACTTTCACTGCTAAGTCGCACATGTGAGCTTGACACTGAACACTATGAGAAGTGGCCGACGCACAGTGCATTGCACGCCAACCCCCGTATTGGGAGTATTTTAAATACACAATGCATTGCGTGCTTCGCACGCCAACCCCCGTGTGTAACCCCAACAGTGACTTCATAATTGTATTAAAGTAGGAGATGGGATAGTAAATTAAAGTAGGAGAGTAAATAATAAATATTATTATTATTACCTAAAGTGAAAAATATTCGATCGATTTCGAACAAATTTGCACCAAACACGTTAATTAGGCCTGTATAGATGCACAAAAAAGGTTTTGAAAACAACCCCCTTTATGGCCAAAAAACCCCAAAAATCAGGTATTATTATTAGATAAAAGAGAATTTTTAGAAGATGCAGTTTTTTTTGCATATGTTGGGTACATTAAAGGCTACAAATAGCCAACATTTTTCAAAACCGTTTTTCGTGCATATATACTGGCCTACTTGACATATCTGGTTCAAATTTCTTTGAAATCGATCGAATAGTTTTCGTTCTAGCTTTGTATACATACAGACATACAGGCAGATATTTTGTAAAAACCACTTTTTTGGACTCAGGGGGTCCCGAAACGGATATTTCCACAAAAATCTCTATACTTTCTCTATACTATAGTATAGTGAGAAAGTAAAAATGAACTCTAAACAGTAATTTTGAAGTTTGTTAGTTAATTCCACAGTCATGTCATTGATAACAGTACCACAATATTAATGGGAAATATGGGAAAATTCATATTTTCACCAGCTTCTAACATTAAACGCCAAGCAATCTTTTACCTCCTTCAGCGCGCATGCCAGCAAATACTTTAATGCACTTGTCAATAACATGACCTGTCCAGCTTAGAGTATTGTTTATAGTGAGACCAAGATTTTTTAATTTATAAATCATTGCCTTGTATTGTAAGTTTCGGCCCACTACTTAAATCAATTTTATTTGCGAGTCTTGTACAACAGATAGATACAGATTTACTTTTACTGTTATTCGACGTCAAACCATGCCTTAACAGTCCAATCATCGACATAAACATTAATATAACAGCCCAGCATTAATAGGCACTTTACCGATTTACATTCAGTTTATACCAAATAAAAGCAAAACTTTTCTATATTAACAGGTTTTGTTTACTTTTACGTCATCTTAATTTCTTAAATAAAAAAAATCAACATTTCCAAACCTTTGCAATGATTTTATTTTACAATTCTTCAGTCAGCTGATTGTATAGAAAGAAGGTATTTTCTAACAACAGAAGAAGAACAAACGCTCATACAATATAACACAAAACCTAGCTTAGATTGTACTTTGGGGTTATGTTAACAATTACAATTATTCATCTGTAATGTAATTCTTCTGAAGTTGATTTTTTTTTTTAAATTTGAGTTATAAAATTAAGGTAGACTATAATACGTTATAAGATTTACTTTGAGTTTATAAATTATTGAATATAAATACAACCTTTTATCAACAATGAATTTATTAATTTATACAAATGAATAGGTCTCCCCTAGTAAACATTTATTTTATCTATAGTCTCTGCCATCTCGTAGGTATAAAAGTGATTATACACTTACAAATAGTCAGCATATAAATGCAACTTCGAATAGTTTAGTACTGTACATTACAAACATAATAATATATAATCAATCATAAAAGAAAGGAAAGAACCCCTTCTAAAATATAGAACCAATATTATCCAAACTGCGCATACAAACGGCCGATTACGTTACCGAAATCATGCGCCGTGAACACCTGATGTGAAATCAATTCCCACACTTCAATGCACCAGCTGAGAGACCAAATTACAAGTGGACCAACAAATTTATTATCGTACGAATTGAATTAGGCAACGTGTTTTATTTGTTATGGGCACGAACTTTTAGCGGGAAAGATTTATCGAGTCAAACTCTGGGAACTGTCGGTAGAAATACGATAAACTAAATTTAATGCTAAATGAGTCCTAGATTTATCTTGCTCTGACGATATTACACACACAAAGCCCCACGAACGAGGAAGTCGATTCAGTTATGATTAAATGTGAATTGAAATTTCGTAATTTATGTATGAAAGTTTCGGCTGTTTCGACATCTTATACTAAACGTGATAAATTTATATCACACAGTTCTAATACAATTTTTGTTTCGATACCATTAAATGAATTGTTTCAAACTACAAAGCACAACAGTATATAGCATAATATTTATTTTGGATGGGACGAAAAGGTTGACCTCTAGAATTCGTAATAGATGCTTTCTTATTTAATTGTTGAAATATATCCGGGTTAGCTAGCCAAACATAACTATGCCAAATTTCAATGTGATATCTTTATGCGTTCTGGTGACACACAGTGATCGTAAAGGGTTTTCTGGGTGAGATAACAGTTATATTTTTTTTTTGAAAATAAGGAAATTATTTAGATAGCCCCTATCAAGAATGTGTTACGTGAATTAAAACACGAGTTAGTACACAGTGAAGTGGTATGCTGGACTTCTACACAATTCTGTATTAGAATCGAGATTGAAACGGGAAAAGCCGAGTACAAAATTTAATATCGAATATGTTTATAGAAAAATTTGTTTTTAGCGAATTTCCATACGAAAGATGAGCTATTCCAGTGGCTCTTTGGTAATACCTAAGGTCAGGAGTGGTAAATGAGCACCGATCATGTTCTCCAGAACACGTTTTGGGGTGTATTGAAATGTTGATGTATGTGGTCCACTCTAATGGCCGCATTTTAAATCAGATTTGGTCCAAATTTGGTACACACGCTGGTTTTCCAAGTCATTCGGACGAGTTCGTTAGCAAGAAATCTAACAACCCGAAGTAGGAAATATTTTTTTACATTTTTCGTAGTAGAATGAAACTTTTCGGTTTTATAAAACTTTTTTAATATTGGAGATTATTCTGCACATTTTGTTTTTTTACACGACCTTGTAGCCCGCCTGGACCCTCAAAATCGATCAAAACGTAAAATACCATAAAAGTACCCTGTTCAAAATTTGGATTTTACATTGGGGACAGGTGCTTGGCCTCTGCGAGCGAAGGGAAATAGTCCATAATCCGAGGCCGCAAGGTCGAAGTGCAAACTCGCAATCGGGCTGGAGGCTTAAGTGCAAACAAATCTACTAATATGTCTCGTACACGCATGCGCCTTTTGAGTAGACCAATTTCCCAAATGGTTGAAACCCACAAAACAGATAACGTTAATTTTGGAAATTCGCCCAACTCACGTCAGCGGTTCAGCTGCGAGATCGAATTAAAAAATATGTAATTATATCATTTATTTAAGATTTAGAAGATCAGAAACAATTAATTAAGTTGCCAAATTTGATTTTTATAAGATCTAAACTGCATTAGTTCAAAACCTTGTTAAATATAATTTTAACAAGAGTTTTCTTTGGTAAACTACACTTTAGTTGTTTATTTACTATATAGGGTATTATAAAACCCATAAGCTGGCTATTCGGGATCGGATTGTGTGCATTGAAATAAATGAAAAATGTTCAATATTTGTTTTTGAATTCCGCTTAGTTTAGTCGCAATCCGCCATTTTTTTTACAAAATATCACGTGACTCCAGAAATAGATAAGATATAGAGTTCAAATTCGGTATAGGCTAAGAATTTTGTATGTTAAAATTTACATACCACAAAGAATTTGTTTTTATAATATTCAAAATGGCGGCCGTTACAAATTTTTAACCTGTAAAATAATTGTGACT
>JAGFPH010003862.1:88066-103381 GCA_018207615.1 Philaenus spumarius | reverse complement strand
AAAAATACATAGTGACAGTAATAAATTTATCTATACATATAGGCCTACTGTAGAACCCCTCTTAACCGGCCTCGGATCAACCGGTCCTCGGATTAACCGGCCTATTAAAAGGAACAACAGAGTCAAATACATTAACTGGCCGAAGTCTCAAACATTGATTGTTTGATGGACATTTCCTAGAAAATAAAGCGGGGTGACGCAACGTTAGGTGTGCTGCAGGGGAACAGGGGAGGAGAGGCGTAAAAAAGAAACAAAGGATGCCGCTTTGTCAATTGATTCAAAATAAAAATACAGTTAAAACGGAAGCAAGATTTGATTCCCTCTTGCTTCCGCAGCAACTGTATTTTTTCTTAGAATCAACAAAGCGGCATCCTTCATTTCTCTTTCTTCGTCTGTTGCTTTGTCGGAACCTTTACTGAATTTCGTGAGAACAAAAGTTCTTGTATATATAAATTAGTATATGTAAATTAAGTTTTCAAAGTTTATGTAAGTTAAAATGTTTAATTTGTCTTTGCTTATTTATGTACAGTACATACTATAAAATGAGTTGCAATAACGTCTTATTTGCTTAGTTATTTATGAAATATGTATTGTAGGTTAGTTTTGAACAAACATCTATTTTTTACGAGAACCACGGATCAACCGGCCAGGGTCTCGGTCCCGACCAGACTGGTTAAGAGGGGTTCTGCTGTAAATAAAATTGAAGTGTCTGTCTGTGATTTTGAAATAAATACATTTTTCTAAGCTCATACAGTTATTCACACTTTACCAAAACCTAAACATGTCATGCAATTTTTAGTCTGTCTGGGCTAATCTTCGGAATGGGTGAACCAATTTTGACAAAACTTTCATTTGCATGTAGAGGACTTTTCAGAGATACATTTAGGCTAATTTTTACCCCGGAAATGTTTTGGGCTCCTATTTAGAAAAACAACTGATTTGGACACTTCGACAAGATCGCTTGTGTTTTAATTTACTTAATTTAACTGTTAAATATGTATATCAAAACAGTATGCAATAATGTGAAATGTACTCACAGATGAAAACCTGATTCATAATTTTTATGTTCGTTCGGGTATTTACGAGTAACAAACCGGCGGAAAACATTATTTGCAGTGTTTATTGATGCCTAACTAATAATTTACATAGGCCTAAAAGAGATACACAGATTGATTTGGGCGAAACTCACTGTGCGTTTTTGGGCCACGGAACTCTGATATAAAATAGTTTTCTTTATTAACTGTTTTCTTTATAATAGTAAGGCACAATACTTACCTGATAGTCCTTTTATTTACTTAATCACATCTGCGAGCAGGTACCAGACAGTTTTACAATAAAGAAAACACAAAAATACTTTTTAAAACTTTATTTCTACATTTCTAACAAAACGCTCTACTTTTTGTATAAAATACAGTATCGTATAAATTCTACAACAGTAACAAGGAATGGTTGAAACTACGAAATATTTGGCAAATATCACAGAATTGCACATTACATGGACCCTTGCCAACGTTAGAAAGCATAGATAAAGCTAAAAAGAAACAGTACATAACAAACAAGTAAACTGTCATGAAGTGAAACAAACACATGACCCTCTGTACAGACTAAACATAACCTACAAAATATAAAACTAGTAAAAAATGTCTTTTAAAGAACAACAAAACAATGATAACTTAACATAATTTTAATCGCCATTTCGTCTATTGATTGGTACTAAATATATTAATATAACTTACCGTCACAATAGTCAATATTTATTTTCTTTTTAATATCGCACTACAGGAAAACAATCACAAAAAAAAAAAACCAAGAGAAACAAAGAAAAATACATTGGGCTAGATTTTAACGATTTGAAACATGTTATAGGAAACATATCTTATAAAAACTGGGCTACTCCACTGCGTAAAAAACTAAAAACAATCTGAGTAGCGTTTTAAGGCTCTTCTAATACCTTGAAGAAAACTCCCGAGTGTACAGTATGATTTCAATACAAAAGGTCTGACTGAAGCCGCAAAATCGTTGAAACATGCATTCGTAATACCGTGTTTCGGATTCTATTTATAAATTAATAATCTGGGAAACTACTTTAAGTTTTAAAGAAGGGTTTATATTTTTTACGTGTTAGCTTAAAATATGGAAATTATTGCTTAAAACTCCAAAAAAATGCGCTAAAAATAATCAATTTTTACTCAGTTAAACTGTTGATTAAAAGGAGTTGCCTTCGATTTCTTTCAATTATGAGATATAAGACATAAGCACAAAGCCTTTAAGAACAATTTAAGATGTTTCACAACTTTTTAGATTGAAAAACGGTGTCCGAAACACGTTAGTACGAAGTCGATATTTTTGCTGTTTTACGCAAGGTATAGAAGACCCTTAAATATAAAGAAAACCCATGACGATAAATTTGAAAATACGGGGATTTACGAACTATCATGCTCAGATTGTACGAAAAAATACATAGGACAGACAGGCAGGTCTTTAAAAAAAATTTAATTGGGTGTGCTTAAGACAGCACGTTGGAAGTGATAACTTCTATGACTACGGGGATTTTTAACTCGGTAAATGTGTATATTTGTATCCGTTATTATATATTTAAAGAAAGGTAAATATATTATCTTTTAGTTACTACTTTTTATTTCATATTGATAGATCTAATGATTTTAATATTTTCTAATATTACAGTAAAGAAATTAATAATGAAATATGTTATACGAAGATGTACGAATGTTTCCGAAGTTAAACAAATATATTGATGATAAAAGGTTGTTTATATGTACAGTTTATAACCGTAAAGCAAATCTTATAACGTATAGAAGCCTATATAACTTATAGTTGTATAACCTAATATTTAAGAAAATCAATTTCACAAGAAATTTTAGTGATTGAAATTGTAAACATAACCACAAAATATAATTTACGCTGTTTTGTTTAAGAATTACAGATGATGGGCGAAATCAGCTGTTATATTATATTAACTAATTAATTCTTATGTGTTAATTTGATTGCTGTGGTGATAAATGTAAATGTATTAAATATTTCATCTCCACGCTCTGACTTGTGTCTACGCAAAATGTTTGCGACGCGAAATTTCAGAAACATAGTTAAGCGAAAGTGCCCAACGGGCCAATAGAAGTTATCACTTCAAAAATAATTTAGAGAGCACATACCAACAGCTTCACAGTCGGCTAGCCCAGCAAAAGTCGAATCTAAATTTACAGAATAATTAATTCAGACTGATCATAAATACTCAGTCATCGAAAAATCGTTAAAAATACTACAACAATGTAAAAAGAAGAAATTAATGAATGCATTAGAAGATTTCGAAATATATAAACAATCTAAAAGCAACATCAGTTCATTGTTGAACGAAAAACTAAAATTAGACTGAAACTTAATTTATGATACAATAATAACCAGTATAGATAAGAACCCCTCCCTCCTACTATCAGTACAGGTAGTCAGCAGTGACAGTACGCGTCGTTACTACACGAAGAAAATATAATATATACAGAGTTTGTGTTAAATGTTCTTATCATGTGCGCCCATACCTATGGGCAGAGGGGGGCCACAGCCACCCCCTAGCTCCCAGGGAAAGAAAAATATGTATATTACTAATTATAATGAGGTATTTTTCTTTAAAGAGAATAGCACTAAAATATGTTTTAAATGTTACGTGCAGTTTGATTTTACGTATACTAATTTTATTTTTTACACGAGCTGCTGGGTCACTACTTAGTGCGGCCTCTAGGAGTGTTATAGGTCTTTGTGTATTCACTGACGGTGTAAAGGTACAGACTCAATGCTGTGTGGGTTAATATTTCACCTGAACAGCCAAATTGGCTTTCCAAATTTTTAAAGTTTTCTTGGGGAGATCAAAAATATCCCTGGACTCCTTTTGCCGAAAGAGGGAAGGGTACTCCTTAACACGTTCACTGCTACGCAAATTTTGTATTTCCTATGATAGGCGCTGACCTTTAACTTTTTGTATTTATAGCCTAAATGGGTAGAAATTATTTTATTTTTGAACCTTACTACGTATAACTAATATTTTAAAGCGGAAAGCGGACGCACATAGGCTTAAAATTGGCGTGCGAAGCAATGCACTGTGCGTCGGCGCTTCTCATAATGTTCAGTGTCAAACTCACATGTGCGTCCTTAGCAGTGAACGTGTTAAGCCCCATACCCTGGTCTAGCTCCTCCCTAGAAAATATCATATGGGCGCCCATGGTTCGTATATTTATGTATTTTTAACAGGAACAACCCAGCAAGCACTCGCTAATGGCTGAGTAGCTGAAACTGCCGTAGTGTGATTATTAAAAAGAAACATTGACTATTGTGACGGTAAATTATATTTTTATTACTCAACCGTTGCGATGGACGTAAGTTGAATCGAGTTGTATTGTGTTGTCTCGTTTTCACACTCATTGTCTGGCCACAATCACATGAAAACAAGCTGCTGCATTAACTAACTTTGAACCAAAGTGATGAACAGAAGAAAATTATTCAACCAATCTAACTGGTTTGAAATTGTGTTTTAAGTAATAAATTCTACCTTACATTTGTTTATGATTTTTAATTTAATTGAAATCATTTTAAATATCATAAAAGTTAAATTTAGTAACCAATCGAAGTTTAACGTTATACAAACTTAAGACATTCAGTTCATATTTACCGTCTTGCAAACTTTCACATGAACAGAATAAATGTTTTGCCAGATGCAGGAGGAAAAACAAACAAACGTGTGAAAGCTATCATTAAAACACTATGAACTTTCAGTGGAAACATGTAGTGAAAAGATTTATTCTTCTAATAGATTCAAAAGTTCTATAATGTAAAAGTAATCAGGTAATTGCAGTGTAATTACATTTTCCACGTTTAACACAACATGCCTAATTTTCTCGTATCACAAGAATCGAAGGGAAATGTGTGGGTCTGTTTTCTAACCTCCAAAAACATTTACACACAAGTCTGTACGAGTAGGCCTATTTAAAACTATACAGTTATTTGTTGAAATACAATTTTTTTTAAACTTAACATACAATGTACCGGACAATATTAAACCGCACAAGGTGCTGAAAAGTCTTTGTTCAACTGGAAAAGATGGCAAACTATTTTCTAATGGGTACAAAGTTATTGTGGGAACTGTTTTTTAAATTATAGTAGGCCTACATTATTTTAGAGAGCGTTTTCTCTCAAATAAATCAAATTTGAATTCATTTTTCCAGTATCCAGGTCACTCTAATGTATATAACTAGCTGGCCTGATCCGGCTTTGCACGGATAGACAAATCAAAGTTAAATGTATATTCTTATAACCATTTTTAGTAACTTTGACCCCCCCCAAACCTCCCCCTAAAATTTCGAATTTTTTTAAAACCTTTCTTAGCGAGCACCCAGGACCCTAGAGGAAGCTACATACCAAATTTCATTCCAATCCGTTCGGTGGTTTTTGAGATTTTGTGATGAGTGTGTCAGTGAGTGGCATTTGGACGAAGTACAATAACTTTTATTTTCCGTCAGTGAACCTGTTTTGTAAAATTTGTTTAAAGCTTTTGAAGCGTTTCGAGAAATTTATCTCATCTTTAGAAAATCCCTCTATGCATGGAGGTCGTCAGTTAGAAGCCCAAATAGATGTCTATAGACTAACGTGTGAAAGCTGCGACAAGTTTTATACAGGCCAAACGGGATAAGCTTTCAAGGTTTGTTTTAAAGAACACCTGCGAAAAAAGACCGTTTCGGGTAACAAATCCAACTATCAATCGACGAAGTTTGGCAGTAACTTTTCAAACAAATTAAGATTTGCTGCAAAGGCAAATTTATGAACGCCGTTGAAGAATTTGAAATCTACAAGGCTTTTAAAATATTAAACTCAAATAATGAACGTCGATTATTAAACAACCAACTGAACTTTGATTCAAACACCCTGTATCACACAGCGATAACAATTCAGAATGCCCGCGGCATACTGTAGTTTTTCGTGTGCTGCTTGATAACGGACAAGTCGATATCCGGGAGTCGTAAGAGTCGCATCTACATACTGAGTTTTTTAAATGTGTAGTGTGTTATGTGTCTGTGTAATTAACGTTTTGACAACCTCAATGCATAGAGCGATTTTCTGAAAATGAGATAGATATCTCGAAACGCGTCAAAAGCTTTAAACAAGTTTTACAAAAGATTTTCACTGACGGAAAATAAAAGGTATTGTACTTTATAATAAATAAAATAATTAAAGGAAATGGTAATCAAAAATATCTCTAAACTTAAGAGTTAAATTGAATTATAAATTTGGCAAAAGTTTTTTATCTTTTTAAAATACACTATATACAACCCAAAACATTTTTTGAAATTTTCTATATAGCGCCAGTGTCATGAAGAAATTTAAAAAATATATCAAACAACCACGGCTTCCTATTATAATTACGTCTTCCTATTTTTTTTTTTTTGGAAAAATTTGCAGAAAGGAAATTACACTGGCACTTCTTCACTTGAATACTTTATATTTCTGAATTCGTAAGGTCAGGCCCAACGGGATGGAGGGTCAGTGGAGCCCGGATTTTCCCAAAATTATAAAAAACGATTGTTACATTTCAATCTTCCATTTGTAATTTCAAATAATGTTGTATTTCAATTTCAAATATCGACTATGTACGTAGGCAAACTACATGGGATGAAAAAGGCGCCCATTGTTCATGACCCGTATGCCTTGATTGTCTCTCTACGGACCTGGTTCTTTACCTTAAAAAGAAACCCTTATAAGGTCCCTAGTTTTGTCAATCAGTAAAATTTCTTGAAAACGGATGGAGTTGAAAATGACCCATATATTTCTAATAATCGCACAAAATTTTAGAAGAGGATTGCTTCAAAGAACCTACATTCGTAGCTGGATTTATTTTAAAAATCTGCGCCATTTGAGGTACTTATACACTCAATAGAAACACTACAGCGGATCCAAACTTTGAAAAATAATTTGTACGGTAATGTTGTGTTCGGGAGCCATCACTTCCCGCCCACCCTCAATGTATAGTTTATCCCGTGTTAACCACTGTTGTTTGGTGAAATTTTCACATCGGCCTGTCAATATAGAACCAAGCACATGAGAATAGACAAAATTAGTAAATAACCTAACCTATTCTGTCAGCCAAAATTCGTTGCTTAGGCTACCAGTCGTCATGACTACAACGCTTGTGTATTAGATAACCTGTAACAGCAATTTTCAACACCCTATGTAAATTTTAAATAATTTATAAAAAACAGTACCACAAGAATCACAAACATTTCGAAATATGTTAACACTGGGAGCTTTGCCCTTTCTACAGTAGATGATAGAATGTCGGGAAATATATTTAGAATAACAATTATTCATCGAGAGACTATTTTATAAAGAACACACATTAGAAGTAGGTATCATGTTTTACATTAAGGATTGTATTCAAATTTTAAATTTTCACAGATTAAATTCATCCTTAACAGCTGCGAGATTAATACAGTAATTATATTTGCTTAACACGTTCACTGCTACGCAAATTTTGTACTTGCTATGCTAGGAGCTGACCTTTTATTTTTTATATTTATAGTCTAAATGAGTAGACATTACTTTATTTTTATTTGTAATTTTTAACCTTTCAACGTAATAATCACTAATATTTTAAAGCGGCAAACATGTGTGTCAATAGCACATAGGCCTAAAAATGCAATGTGTATTGAAAAATCTCCTAGCATTGGGGTTGGTGTGCGAAGCATGCAATGCATTGTGTATTGAAAATACCCCCAACATGCATGTTGGCGTGCGAAGCACGCAATACACTGTGTATTGAAAATACTCGCAATACGGTTGGCATGCGAAGCACGCAATGTATTGTGTATTCAAAATACTCCCAACACGGGGGTTGGCGTGCAATGCACTGTGCGTCGGCCGCTTCCCACAGTGTTCAGTGTCAAGCTCGCATGTGCGTCCTTAGCAGTGAACGTGTTAACGCATTGATAAACTTATTCACTAAGTGACAATTTTTGAACTTGTAATATATTTTACCTTAATTTATAGATAATAAATGTCAATATAAATATTTGTTTAATTTTAAATTTGTTACTAAACGTATCACATTAATTTCTGTTAGTCATGCACAGATTCGACAAAATAATCAGGAGAACTGAACATTTTTGAGGATAATTCAGTTGTAATAACATAATTTGTTTTCATGCAACCGTCAAATCATCGGTCCTACCGATTTTAATTAACTGCCTTCAATGTAAATAATCTGACAAAGCCGGACGAGAGTTAGCAAATTTCCAAAATTGAGTTTGTACGTTTTAAGGTTTCTAACAACTTTTTGGGAAATTGGTCTATTCACGAAGGCGGTTTTTAACTGCCTGTGTGTATCGAATTTATTAGTAGAATTTGTTAGCATCTCCCCAGCCTTGCTTACGTGCTGCTTCGTTCCGCTTGCAGCGGAAAAAAAAGAGGAGTTTGCATCCCAGAGGCTGCCACCACGTGGATTTTAACCGGGTACTTTTACGGTATATTATGTTTTGATCGATTTTGGGTGAACCAGACTGGTCATGTAAAACACCAAATGTGCAGAACAATTCGTTCGTTTATTTTTTATTTTTTATATAAAACACCAAAAAAGTACAAAAAATCCCAAAAAATTATAACTTCGACATTAGATTTTTAGTTAACAAACTCGTCCGAGACACTTGGAAAACCAACGCGAGTACGTTTTGTCCAAATCGGACGTAATCGCGGCTGTTAGAGTGGGAACACAAACAGTATGTATAAAATGTTTAATGACATGCCAAAATGTGTTCTGGGGACCATGATCGGTGCTCATAGACCACTCTCGACCTTAAATCTCACCGTAATGGTCATTGCAATAGCTCATCTTTCCTATGAAAATTCGCTAACCAGGCCTTACATGAAAAAATAATTCAACCACGCAGCTGCACCGCTGACATGAGTTGAGCAAATTTCCAAAATTAAGTTTATATGCCTATGTTTTAGGGTTTCAACCAACAATTTGTAAAATAGGTCTCCTCAAGAAGGCGTTGAACAGCTGTTTGTGTGTACGCAATATATTAGTAGAATTTGTTTGCGCCTAGTGGCCTCGCGAGTTAGCACCACTTGGCTTCGAACCGGTACTTTTATGGTATTTTACGTTTCGATCAATTTTGGGGGACCCAAGCGAGCTATAAGGTCGCTTAAAAAAACAAAATATGCAGAATAACATCCTACATTTATATTTTTAGAAAAAACTCTAAAAAAATTTCATTCTCGTAGTAAAATTCTAAAAAAAGTTACTTCCGGTCAAAAAACGTACTTCCGGTTGTTGGATTTTTTTGGCTAAGAAACTCGTCCGAGCGACATAGACAACCAACACGTGTACCAAATTTGGACCAAATCGGACTTAAAATGCAGCCGCTAGAGTGAATTTTAATGACACCCCAAAACGTGTTCTGGGGACCATGATCAGTGCTCATTTGCTACTCCCGACCATAAAGGCCACTACAATAGCTCATTTTTCCTATGGAAATTCGCTAATAACGAGCTGAATTAAGGAGCTTTCAGTTCAGACTTATTTAAATTTACTGGGTCAGTTCTCCTGCACATATAAATTCATTGTATATCAACAGACCTATCACATATTTGCAAACTGCAACAACTGCCCAAATTATACATGAACCATTATTCTAATAATTATTGAAACTAATGTTTTCATCCAATAGAACAAAAAACTAAATAAAACAATACATTCATATAGGTTAGGCCAATTCAAAAAAATATATTGTACTTTTCAGAAAACTTGATCATCTGCATTAAGTCAAATGCTTGCGGCAGTATTTTCATTAGGCTTGTGTCGTGACGAATTGACGACGGATTCATAGTCTTTTCCGACATTTTTGATTACTTATTGTCTATACATTTACAGCCATCTTGTAAATAATTGTCTGTTTAATTCAAGCAATCTTAATAAGAATCGAGTGTTACTAAACTTCATGGGCGCTCACGGGGTTTTTTCTAGAAAGGTGATACATTAATCAGGATTAACAATAAGTAATGTCAATTTATTTAGTCCCTGCAATTCCTATTTATTAACAAAGACAAAGGGGCAGAAAACATTTTAATTTAAGTTTTTTTTACGGCATTAAACAATTTTGGAGTTATGACGAAAAATTTATTTCAAAGTGTTTAGCTTCGGGAGCTGCTAAATTTGATTTTTAAGTTCGGGCTTTTTAATTTATGCTTTTTAACCTTTTCAAATGATGGAAAACTCGTGTGAAAGAGTGTCAAAATTGTTTGAAAACGGTTTACGTTACCATCGAAAAATCGTTCGGTTTTAGTGAATAAAATTATACAAAAAGGGCAACAACAAATTTTAATGTTCTTATAGGGTATCCATTTAGAAACTGGACAAAGGTCATTCGGTTTTTCCAAAATATTTATTTTTAACAATTTCTAAATCAAATTTAATTCAAAACCTATGTTACCATTTGAGATTTCGCCGAAAACAACCCCCCCAAACTGACTTACAGGTACTGGGATTCGATACAAAATTTTTCCCTAGACCCATCAGGTGTGAACTAGTGGCCTTGTGGATGAAATCAAGTGATACTAGGATTCAACCGACAGGCCTTAAATCATATTATTACACTATAGAGGATGGGCCGTAAATATCACTATTGGGATTTTGCTAATTTGCCACAAATACTATTATTAAAACTCAACTAATGAGAGATGGAAAATAATATTAGGATCCTGCGGATGAAATCAAATACAAATTGGGTTTCAATGAATGGGCCTACACAACTACATTATGGCCTACAATTGGTCCTGAAATACTAACACTGCGATTCAACGAACGGGCATAAATACTGTTAATAGGAGCTAATGGCCCTCAAATACTATTATTCAGATTCAACTATCGGGACTTGAATACTATTATTAGGATTCAACTATTGGGACTTCAATATTATTATTAGAATTCAACTATTGGGACTTGAATACTATTTAATAGGATTCAGCAAATGGCCCTCAAATACTATTATTCAGATTCAACTATCGGGAGTTCAACACTATTATTAGGATTCAACTATTGGGACTTGAATACTATTATTAGGATTCAACTATCGAGACTTGAATACTATCATTAGGATTAAAATATTGGAGCCTCAAATTGGTACTATATAGTTTGTAAGGATTAAATGAATGGGTTTTCACCACTATTATTAAGATTCAACTAATAGGCCTCAAACACTATTGTTAGAATTCAAATAATGGGACCACAAATTAGCACTTAATAGTTTGTTAGGATTAAATCAATGGGTTTCCGCCACTATAATTAAGATTCAAGTAATGGTCCTGGAATACTATTATTCAGAATAGGTCTAAAGTACTATTATTAAGATTCAACTCAAAGGACTACACTAGGATCCCAGTAAAGTAAATAGTCAAATATCTTCTTTTTTTTAAATTTGAACAAACATCATTGTTGTACGTAAATTTGTAAATATGCAGTAAAAACAAACTATTGTTAGGTAATAGGGTGGCCATTCACGAAGAAAAATAGATAAAAAAATATAAATTGGACGTAGATTCTTTTCAACAAATATATTTCTCGGAAGTTTAGATGTTTATTGTTTTGAAATGTGGAGATATTTGCTACCAAGATTAATTTCTTTTATAGGCTTTCATTGAATCGTTATCCTTGGTCAGTTGGAATTGTGTTTTTAGTATAAATTTTGATGTTGACAGGTAAAAATATTTTTCCAAGATGTAAACAAGAATTTGTCCAATAACTGTAAACAATATTGACAATTTAAAAATAATTACAAATAGAAAATTTGTTTATAAGAAAGGACAACATATTAGTATAATTTGTTTAACTAAAAAAAATAATAATAACAAATGAATTAATACATAAACAATACGAAATTAATGGTTAATGAAATATACAAAAATATACTCACAAGTGGCGTACCTACTACGTTGCTGGCAACTCTCACAATTAAATTTAGAGGTACACTAAAAACACACATGGCTAACCGGGGCAGAGGCATCGCTATGGGGAGGCATCACAAGGGAAGCGTCGCCCCCCCCCCCCCCAATAATCTTAAAATCCAAAAAGTTGGGAAATTTGAGATTTTGAAAAAAAGTTGTAATTTTTATTTTTGGATTAAATTGCAGGTAAAAACCATCAAAAACTCCAACATTGTGATTGGGTTTCGAAAGTTTTTGTTGTTAAATACCAACATTCACAAATAACGAGCAAGTTATAATTTCCAATCCAAAAATTGTAGGGCATAGCCAAATATTTCTGTTCCAAATAAATGCATTTTCTTCTTTTAAATAATGTTCAGGGAAATTTAGTTCCGACTCTTGTTATTGTGGCAACACTGACTGTCATTGACATGCCATGCACTGTTCCAGGCCGCCAGACCAGTGTTGCCAGATTGGGTTTTCTCCCAAAATGGGGAAATTTTTAAGTTTGCGGTAAATATTGGGGAAAAGAAAACAATGGGGAAAATATGCGGAATGTTTTTCAATAATGTGATAAACATGTTAAAATTCTTGTAGAATATTTAAAACTCTTAAAGTACCCAATGTAGCACCTACAGTATTAAAAACCCTATTTAGAGAAGCCTATTTTTCAAAAACAATCCGATGGTGAGCCTCCAGGGCCTCATCTTTACTTGAATTTATTCTGCACAACATAACCCAGAGCCCCCTTCTGCGCGGAACCCCTACACAAAAGTTTGGAAATATGGTCAAAACTGTTGGGAAATTTTAGATTTTGCCCCCACTACCCAATAACTAGTAGTAGAAACGTCCCTGGTAACAATTAATATAATTCACTTGAAGAAATTACACTAATAGGAGGTCAGCCGTTACAAACTTTCCACCGAAAATCACATTTTACTACGACGTGAGACCACTCACTGTGATAGTGGTCCCAATAACGCAGTAGGCCGTAATGATTTAGATTTGCTAGCAAACTCGGACTTCAACACTGGTGGCCGATATCCGCCAGTCGCATTATGGGTTCGCTATAGCTTTGATATACTATTTTCTTTGAACAACCTTCCGATAGGTAGATTTTTTTACAGCCTTTCGGGAGTCCAACTGTAGTTACACCACTGTTCACAACCAATGAAAATCTTTCGCGTCTGAATTAAAAAATCAGGATGCATGTTTACAAATCCCAAAGGTGGCCATTTAGGATCTGTAGAAATGAACAAGAAATGAAACGAGTATTAGACATTTTTTCCGCTGACAGTCGGCCATCGCCGGAACAACCTATAAAGTTAAAATTTCTCGATAAATAAATTCGGTACATTTATATCTATAAATAAATATTTTTGTAAAAAAGTTATAGTTACTTATGAAATAAAATATTTCTCACTGTCCAGATCACAAATTCTTCAATCAGCAGACAATACTACTGTTTTTAGCCAGTTACAGTCGGCCGACAATGTGACGTAATATTAGCGAACAATGCTAGAACAAACTATCAAAACTAAAATTTGTCGATAAATTCAGTACATATTAATTAATAATTATTTCAGTAAAAAAGTTAAAGGTTACTTAATTTTTTAATACATACAATATAAAAATTCTTCTTACTGATCAGATCGCAAATTCTTACACCGGCGACATTACTACCCAGGTACATTTTTCTTTTTTATCAACAAAAAGTCACAGAATTGTCAATTGTATAAAAATAGCTTTTATTGAAACAGTTTTTCAATTTGAAGAGTCAAGTTGCTCTCTTATTCAGATCAGCAAAAGTTCTTATTTAACGTTATGTAAAATTTGTCATAGTCCATTTGAATGTTTGTGTTCAGTTTAAAGCCAGATTTTGTTTTTTTTAAGAAAGGTTTTAGGTATATCATTTGGGAGAACCAAGCGAGCTGTAAGGTCGTGTAAAAAAACAAAACGTGCAGAATAATATCCTACATTTATTTTTTTAGACAAAACCCTAAACAAGTTTCATTCTAGTACGAAAATCCCAAAAAATAGTTACTTCCGGTCAAAAAACGTGCTTCTGGTTGTCGGATTTTTTTGGCTAACGAACTCGTCCGAGCGACTTAGACAACCAACATGTGAACCAAATCGGACTTAAAATGCGGCCGTTAGAGTGTGAACACACATATACGTACAATTTTGTGTTCTGAGGACCATGATCGCTGCTCATTTCCGACCTTAGGTCTCACCATAAGGGTCACTGCAATAGCTCATCTTTCATGTGGAAATCCGCTAAAAATAATAATGCGAATAAGTAAAAACGGCCTTCAACATGTGGGTGGATGTCCTCACAGATCGCCGACTTCTACAAAGAAGTTTGTTGGACGATATAAAAATTGTTTGTACAACATGGAAACTAATTATTAGGTTATTTTTTACAAACAAACTTACTTATAAAACATCCCTCGTATCTTTATGTTTATTCAGCACCAAGAATAAAATGATAACAGTTTTTAATAATTTACTTAACTTTTAGGACACTAGATTGAGCAATGTTTTATGAAGTCCGTTGCCGCATAACGTTCTAGAAAAAGTTTATAAGTTCACCAATTATTTAGTTTAATCAACATTACAATTCCCTGAAATTAAACACCCTTGTAAGTTTTTGTTAGACCGGCAGCACACTGAGAGAGCATTCTGCTCAAAGCAAGTGCTCTACAGCAAAATGTTTTACTGACTAATAGCTTTCCATGTATTCAAATGGGACACCGCACACTTACAGAACAAATGCTGTAGGCCTACAATGCTCTACAGCACCATAGAGCGCTCGAAGCAGTGCCGGACGCCTAGTTCCCGATTGAACACGATGCAACAAAACGCTCAGAGCAAATCGACCTGCGCATGCGCGAGCTTTCCTCAGACTTCTTAGTATAAACTACTTCGTCCAGTCAAACCGTCTCCGAGGATACCTATTTCAGGAAAAAATATAGAAGTTTTTTTCTAACAGTTTGGCCGCTAAAGAAAGGCAAAAATTTCCTACTTTGTGAAAAACTCAGTTTTTTGTTAGTTTTTCGCTTGTAACTTAAAAACTATGCCTGTAATTACAAAAATGCTTGCATCTGCTAAATTCTGCTAAACTTTTTATATAAGTATTTTGTGTCTGAATAAACAAACATATATTGGACAAAATATTTAATTAATTAATTAATTATATTAATTTAAATAATTAGTAATTAAATCATTGTATAATTAATAAGTAATTACATGTGTTATTAATATAAAAGTTCAAATAAATAGTGATAATATAGGTCTCTACTCAGTTTTGGGTGTTAAGGAATCTTGACTTAGCGCTTTCGC
>JAGFPH010003862.1:70145-87966 GCA_018207615.1 Philaenus spumarius | reverse complement strand
CATTTTTATCATATTTTATCAACCTTATTAAAAAATTGAAGATAAACGAATTGTAGGTTTTAATGTCTACTTTCAGAATCCGTTTGATAAATTTAAATCGGGCCACTCAGGTTAATGCAAGATAATGGCCTAAATTGTTTACATTGTAATTTTGCAAAATCTATTCATACGAGAAATTTCATCTTCCGCCTGTTTGAAGTACACATAATAAACAATCATTTTCCGAAAGATCTGGACTTAATATTGTAAAATAACAAAGATATTAATTTTTGAAAAATGGTAAATTTTAAGGGTTTTTCAGACTTTTCTCAGTAAAAAATGGTCCGATTGGAGTCTATAATAACACATTTTGTAAGTGTTTAATTCTCTACAAATTTCCCATTGGAAGTAACGTGATCCATTCATATTTTTTTATAATACAAATGAAAAATGCAAAAAATCCTAATTTAATGTTAGTTTTGTTTATAAAAATGTCCAAAAGCTCCTAATAGTTTTTTTATTTTACACACTAATGTGCTACCCTTAAAGTCACAGTGGATATCACTTACTGCTAAATTGAATAACAAGAAAAAATCTCTATTGGTTAGGTTTTGTGGGGAAATAAACCATAATTCCAATTCTGACAACACTAAAATTTCTTTACACATACTGTTTTCTAAGAGCAAGCGTTTCAATACACATCTACAACTACACACTAACATTTTCACAAACTAGAGTTTACCGATTTCAAATGTTTTTTGAATGCATACATTACCTGTACGCAACTGGATCTGAAATGTGGAAAATATTGTATACACGGTTACACAGTGACGGAGGAAACAGGTGGTAGCCGTGTTGTCCTCTAGGAAACCTTAGGGCGAGAAACACGGCGAGCGGTGACCCAAGGAGGAACAGATTGTCGACCTGAAACAGCAAAGAAATTTCACAAAGTTTATTCACAGGAAACAGATTACGCTAAAATGGATAAATCACAAATTACTGAATTCTAGTGGCTAGAAGTGAAACTGGAAACCATTGATTGACATTAAATACATACAAACATTTTAGTTTGTCGCATTTCATTTGTACCGCCTTTTGATTGGCTTTGAATGTAGAGAAAAATGTGAAATTTGGCAGAAATGTTAGTTGTAAATTTTCCAAGCCACCAGTATGCATCAAATTAGTTATATCTCTTCCATATTTTTTTTACCAAACGTTAAAGTTTTATTAATATGAGAAAAAAATAGATAAAAAAGTTAGTAAGCGACTAAGGCGAGGAAATTTTTTATTTTTTGGTCAGAGACATTACGTCAGCGGCAAAGTTGTAGATAAATAGTTGAACCTTAAGAATGTACTTTACCTTTTCTGTCTGAGACAAGTAGTTTTGTTACAGTGACAGGTTGACCACAACTAATAATGTAACATGTTTCCACTACGCACAGCCGTAACTCAACGCTGTACCGGCACTGGCTACCGAGTTATTTGTCATCACATCAAGTAACTTCTAATATTATCGTATTAAAATTTATATTTGATTAAATAATAGTAACACTTAACATGAATGGCAAATTTTAACCTAAGTTTTTCCTGAAATAATTAATTGTTTAGAGTAATATGCAAAACTCTTTTTCTGTACCGAATATTAGTCATTATTTTACCTTTCCGCGTTTAACATATATGTTATGTATTTTGTTTGTGCTTCAATTATTATGTTGTTTTTTAATTTATTTGTAAATTTATATTTTGCTAATAACTTTATAAAGGTGATAAAGAAAACCAATCAATGGATACAATACATTTACCGGCCCAAAAACAAAATAGTTTTACACAAACTGTTCCTTATTTTTGTTTTGTGAATGTTTTGGTTGAATACTTTTGAATAGTGATGTAATCTAATATTAACCCTTTCCACTCGAATTACTGGGGACCTTATGTTGCTATCAGGTCAGATTAATTTTGAGCGAATTTTGCACTGTAACATGTTTACTCCAAAAAAAGTAAACTGTTAGTTCTAAAAGGCTGATTTTTTTGTAGTTTCTTCTATGACTAAAGTATAGATTGGTATGAAAAAATTGGTATGAAAATAACACATATTTTTATTTTCAAGTATATGTTTTTAATTTTTATTTATTGAAAAAAATATAAATTTGTAACAAAAAACCGGAATAAACAAGAATTTTGGAAAAATTTTCAATGGTAAGCTATATTTGTAGCTTGTTTTTTGTTGTCTATATCATTATAAACTAAATTAAGTGGTTTACACATGTTTTAGACACAATAATAAATTATAAAAAAATTATAATTGAGAAACAATTTTTTGTAAAAAATGAGTTTTTATGAAACAATTAGTTTTGACACCAACTTGTACAAAATTGCCTCAACTATTTATTATATTGCTTAACAACAGTATTATGTAGATCAAAACTAGTAAGAAAAGCTTTTTCCAAAACTGATTGGTAATATTTTAATCACTCAGGTTCGAAACAAAAGTTCCATCGCCACTAACGTCATTTTGTAACAAACTGCCGTCGTCTTCGTTCATTTTATTTCACAACAATCATTGTTATTATAAAAAGAACAATATTCAAAAATAAACTGTGAAATTACACACACTAACCTAGTAAAACAAAACTAAACAACGCGTAAGCTCACTAAAACACTGCGTAGTAAGTAGGAACCAAACAACGGCGAGAGCAGACCAGCCACAGACGGCAAACATTACATTTTCTAAGATTTATTTACCACAAAAACTGAACTCTAATGGTCCTAAAAAAATTCCACAGATAGCAGCACTTCTCAAACTTCCACAATAGGGGTCATCAAAGTAACTACGTCTGTTCAAATGCAATCAAAGAACGTTATCATAGCAAGTTCGGGGCAAGCACGACATAGGAGTTCGTGCGGATTAGTAGGGTACGGGGCTGCCCCGACACTCGAGTGGAAATGGTTCAAATATTTCATACATATAGCCTTAATTAATAATACTTGGTGGTTGTCTTCTTCGTCAAGGAAATGTCCGTTTAAAAAAATGTTTAGCCCCACACAGTTTTTGAGGACCACTGAAGGCATTACTTTGATTAAGAACCTTTTTTCCAAATTTGTCTTTATCAAACTTTACTGTTTTTCTTATAACATCTTCACTGATTTTACAAACTTTTACAACATCTGCTAATGGTTGTAATAATCCGCCTTTGTTTTTTTAAGAAAAACGCGACACTGCAGCGTAATGTGGAGGGGAATACCAAGGTCGCCGCCATATTTATCCTGTAGTTTGCTTCACCGGCGGACTATAACGCTACCTCCATCTTATTTATATACTCCAAGGTCAAGCATCAGAAACTCAAGGCTTGGCCGTACCCTGTTTTGACTTGCAGCAGAAAGCAGACAACACACTTTGTGTGTGTATGTATATAAATCGTAAACAAACCTATTAGGCGGACCTTTGTTCCCATTAATTTCTTATCTATTTTCCGCAAAATAATAATTTTTCCCCGGCCATAACTTCCCCAGACCGGCCTCAATTTCTCCTGAACCTCATTCAGATATATTCCGCACCCCTGGTCCTAACTACCGAATATTCCATACAATAAATAAAACCCAAACTGGTAAGATTTAGTATTTAAATTGCGACTTACGTGGAAATTCAATCTTGATTTTCCGAAAGCATTTTCATCGACTCCATTGGTGTCTAAAGTTGGATCCTAAAAGTGAATCAAGAAACAATTAAAATGAACAATTAAATATACTGATAATTATAACAAAACATAATTATATATAAAAAAAATTCATTAGGTCGAATGTAGGGCTCTCCGGGTGCTGAAGGTGGTCATATTAATGAAATACTAATAAAAAGCCCTACATTCGACCACTAAATCTGAGTTTCTCCGTTATTTATGACTCAATTATTAAAAGCGATATATCGCTGGATTTGTCTTAAAATAGTCTAAAAATTTTGTGAGTTTACAGTTTTTTGTACAGTTTATAGTTTTTTTTAGATATTGAAAATTTTCAACTGCCGCCATTTTAAAACGGATTGTTGCATGTAAAAGAATGTTTTAGTAAAATGTACCTTATTTATTTAGATCAAAATTTATACCCAGTTTCATGATTATATTTCAAATCGTTTCTGAGATGTTAAGGTATTTGTAAAAATCACATACAGACGGACAGACAAAAAGAGATCAATACAGGACACATGTTATATTGTATTATTTGCTTAGCTGACAAATAACCCTGTAAAGGTTTGGACAGTCAAGCTGGACAAATTATTTCTCAAATGTGTTTTTTTTATATGGCAACGCCTTATCTGTCTTAAAAAATTGACGTGGCAAGAATGAAGACTAAGAAAGCTAGACTAGCACGATTAATTTCCGAAATTAGGGAAGAAGAAAAAATGGAAGATCCTGTTTACCCACAATATGGAGCTGGAATATTTTAACAATTTCTTTAAGTAAATTTTTACTCACAAACTTTAGTTCTGTATTTTTTGTGATTTCCAGAAAATTAACTTTTTACAGACGTACGACCCTTTTTCTCGGAAACCACAAGAGCAATCTTTTTGAAATTGTCATCACTTGTTATTTACTACAGTTCCACGATATAAAAGCAAATTTATGAAAATACAACAAAAAATAAAATATTTATACTAAAAACATCTGTAAAAAAAGTTATATAATTTTGGAAATCCTGCATGCTAGTCTAGCTTTCTTAGCTAAATCAGTTACTGTCTTTTCTGCCTTCTTCATTCTTGCCGCGTCAATTTTTTCATACTTGTAATCATGTTTTTTTCCAGGAACTATGCTTAACTTATCAAGCACTCGAGACTTGCCATTATTACCTCTGTTGAAACAAATTACAGCATCATGGACACAAAACTCAAGAGTTTCCATACCTACAAATACTGTTTTAGGCACTCGATTCCATATCATATTATTGAATGATTCATTTGGGTTTTGTGTGAGCCCTTGTAAACATTTTCTTAACAAATCTGGTGATGAAAGGTCTCTAAAAACTGGAATTTATTTAATTCTTTATTTTTTAAAAAAAGTGAATGATTCTGCATGTACAATTTAAGTGTATAAGTAAGAGGAAAAAGAAAAAAAAATTCAAGTACCTAGCTTTTATAAGTTATGAGATAGTGAGATAATTAGTCACTAATATGTTAAATTTAACATTACTTGTATAGGGACCCATTGGCCCCATTAATTCTTCATCAAAATTAAAGATTCAAACACCATTTTAAAACATATATTCCCGCTATTGACAAAAAAATGTACAAATAACTTAAAATTAATTTTTTTATTAAAAAAAATTTCATATGAAAGTTCCTAATGAAAAGTGCAATCTATTAACAATCTGTTTAACTAACATGACAGCTCTTAGTTAGATTGTTTACATTCTATATGCAAGTGTAATTTATCATGCAAATAAATCAAATTAAATCAATGTTAAGCGTTATAAACTAGTAAACCCCCGTGAAAAATCACGGATTAATTAGATACACATCAGAAATACATCATTTATACAAAAAAGTATTTAAAAACAACAGACTTTATCTAGACCTACTTAACTGTGCTGGCGGGGATTTTTAACTCGGTAAATGTGTACAATTATAACGGTTATAAAAGTGTAGGCCTATTTGTTAAAATTTTGTATTTATATACATTATTATATAACTAAACTAGGGGAGACCCCTATGTGCTTCGCACGCCAACCCCTGATGGAACTTTCTGAAAACATATGTTGTTTTATTTATAATGCCTTTTATATATATACAGAACCCAATAAAAGACTATTTTTGGGAATGGCAACTCTTAAATTATAAACTATAAACTAATTTCAACTATACACTAATTTTGGTCGGTAACCGTTCGAGATAGAAAAAAATGTTAAATACAAAAATTGTTGATAATTGAATTCCACACTAACGACTTTTCATCAAATTTAAGATCCGATCTTTCGTTTTCCCGCTATAGCAAAAATATAAAGCCATTACAAAACCGTTTTTGGGAATGACAACCCAAAACTACCCCTAAACCTACCCCTAAAAATTTGAATATAAAAATTAAATTTCTTTAATTTTCCTATTTACGTCACAAAGTATAACCATGCCAAATTTCATCTCTATAGTTTCATGGGAAGTCATCTCTATAGTTTCATGGGAAGTGGGAGAATTAGTGATGATCAGTGAGTGAGTGAGGGCTTTGCCTTTTATATATAGAGATAAAGATACAAATATTATCATTTAGTTGATTTTTGTTTCATAACGATAGATCAAATGATTAGAAGTATTAATACCGTATTATAATGAAGAAATTAATAATGGAATTTGTTTATATGTTACACGAAGATGCACGAATGTTGCCGAAGTTAAACGAAGGAGTATTTGTATAAACGAATATTTTGATGATGAAAGGTTGTATTTATATACAGTTTATAACCTCAAAACAAATATTATAACGTATTATAGCATACATTACTTCTACAACTCATATTTAAAAAAATCAACTTCACAAGAAATCCTAACGATTAAAGTTGTAAACATAACCCCAAAATATAATCTATACGCTGGGTGTTTTTAAGTATTACAGATGATGGGTGAAATCAGCTGTTATATTATATGTTACTCACGTACGTTTGTATGTACGTACAGACGTACACTCGCTTTTATAGGAGATGATAAACATAATTAACTGAATTGAATCAGTTAAGTACTCCTAATTTGTAAAGTGTTCGCACGGGTCAGCTAGTATTGTACTTACTAAAACTAAACACTTACCGTAGGCAACCACCCTGTGATGATGTCGTAGACGAGAACACAACCTAAAGAATGTCCGACGACGGACACTTTGACATTATGATTGGGATTCCTCTCCACAAACATTGCGTACAGTCTGTTGATCTCTGTGATGAGCCCACGTTGTATCTCTGCACAGTAGATGGGACTTGTATAATACATGATGTCCATAGCGGAGGTGTTGAGGATATTACGCAGTTGGGTTAGGTGTAACGGTGTGATGGCTTCCACTAAACCTAGAGAACATTTCATCTCGGTTTAATCTTACGGAAATTAGATTTGGCTTTAAGAAATCTTTGATAGGACACAAATCATTTGTTTATTTACGCAAACATAAAACAAACTGGTAGTCTAGCCCAGTGGTTCTCCCAACCTCCGGTTCGCAGCTGTTATGATTAGTAGAATGTGTAATAACGATATATTTTAGTTATATTCATTAATAGAGTTAGTATGTTTAGTGTAAAGATATTACTTTGCGTAAGACAGATATGGAAGTAAACAAGGAAGCATAATAAGGAAGGATGGGCTTGGCGGAAGTGTATTTGTGTTGCACGTAAGAACAGTGTAGTTTGTCAACACGGAAGTTAGATGAGTTATATAAGCATAACCCTAATTTAGATTCGAGGCCAGTCTGTTAAAGTGTGGAGCCGGAAGCTGGGCCAGTTTGCTATGGACGTTGGGCCAAGTATTGTGAAGCTAAGGGTAGGAAGCTGAACAGCACAAGACAGGTCGACGTCCAAACTCGCAAAGCGTAATTTATAATCACAAGGTTTCAGGTGCAAACTCTAAGAAAACGATTTACCGACCTCGGATTATGGATCGCTTTCCAGCGAAGCTGTGCCCACGTCGGTTCGAACTGGGTATTTTATATTTGGATCGATTTTGGGGGAGCCGGACGCGCTACAAGATCGTGTAGAAAAATTAAATGTGAAGAATAATCTCCTATATTTATTTGTTTAGATAGAATCCTAAAAAGTTTCTTTCTAGTTTGAAAAATCTCAAAAAATGTTTACTTCCGACCCAAAAACATGGTTGCGGTTGTTGCATTTTTTGGTTAATGAACTCGTCCGAGCGACTTAGAAAACCAACGTGTGGACCAAATAAAATGTTTCTGTTAGATTGCGAAAACATATACAGTCTAAACTTTCTATAACGACGTCGGCTATAACATCATACCGTCTATAAAGGCGAAATTCAGAGTAAAAGTTTGGTTGTCATAGGAACATCACAGGAAAAATTAGTGTTTATAACGACAGCGGCTATAATGACGAAATCGGTTGTAGTTAACACTGGTTCTGTAATTTTCTGTAATTAAAATTCGTTTATAACGACTGCAGGCGGCGGGAAGTTTATAAAGACCTGCGGGAAGTAAATAAACATTGGTTTGTCGGAGGGAGGGGTTTTCTCACGATACGGTTATAAGACCTATAAATAAGTTCTCATAGAATTCGGAATACTATAGTTGAATCAAAACCAGAAACGTATTGGACTGCAGTTGTAGTGGGAGGCTCTTCGGGAACGATCGTATATTTTCGGCAGCGGTGTTGCCAAGTCATGCAGAATACGATCGGATATTTTTGGCAGCGGTGTTGCCAAGTCATGCAGAATTCGATCGGATATTTTCGGCAGCGGTGTTGCCAAGTCGTGCAGAATACATAGCTTATTTTCGGCAACGTTGTTGCCAAGTCGTGCAGAATGGACACAGCATTACTGAGAGTGAGAAAGGCAGCCAGATAAATTTAGCATCGCTGTTAGGGTTGTCATGGCAACTGCCCGATTGTCATTGGCCGAGCGCAGAGCCTAAAACCCCCGACAGTAACGGCCGAACCTTCCCCAATACGTTTCTGGTTTTAATTCGACTATAGTTATTATTCCCACAGTTGATTTTATGTGCTGGTTCCGAGTGAGTCATTGCTAGCACTGCAATAAACGCCATGTCAACAGTGAGATCGTTCTTCTTATTTGAGGTAGAGCCAAAGCAACATGTTAAAGAAGCTACGATCGTCTTAGAAAAAGAAATTGAAAACATTTATTACAATAAACATTCTACTAAACAAAAATTAATTACAGACTTTTTTAAACAATGATTTCTTTTCTTGCTATGCACAGCATTTTTATTGTGGCACATATTTTTTTCTATAAGCTGTATGTGTGTGTGTGTATTATATAGAAAGTTCAAAAATAAAATAATGCACTGTAATTGTGTTTGGTTATAACGACCACCGGTTATAGCGACCAGATTTCCCTGTCCCCTTGATGGACGTTATAAACAGTTTTGACTGTATATAAAATTTTTACCGACTCCCCAAAACATGTTCCGGGGACCATGATCTACTCCCAACCTTAGGACTCGCCTTAAGAGTAACTGCAAACGCTAATTTTTCTCGGAAATTCGCTAATAAACAAAATCAAGTACTGTGTTATTTTTTTTAAAAAGATAAGTCCTCTTGAGGAGAGCATATTAACCATGGACACACAAACCTAATAAAAAAAAATAATAAGATACCACAAAACTTGTATTTTGTATTTAGACAGCTATAGAATGGTATTGAATGTCCAGATGCAAACAAAACCTTATGCCTTTTGAATAAATCAAAGTAAAACATGACAAATATAATTCAGCAAGAATACCTCCGTCCAAAGTGAGCGAAGTCCTCCATTCCACAGGAAAGAACTCTGCTCTCTGCGTCGAGTTAGGGAAGAGACGATTGTGTAAAGCTGTTACGTTCTGTCTGATTCTAAATAAAAAAAGACATATACAAAATTAATCACATAAATGAAACGAAGAGGAAGAGATTACTTGTAGTTTCGTAGTTTTAAAGCTGAGTTTCTTTAATATCTGTCACTTTGTTCTTTTTACAAATACACATTATCACTACGGAAATTGATAAAATATTGGGTATGTGCATTATTTATTTAGTTTTAAAAAAGCACCAAAAGCAAAGGCTTTGTAAAATTATCAAAACAATATCGTTTGAAAGGTTTAACGATAAATATCTCAAAAACCATTCACGTTATAAAAAATATCTATACTAATATTATAAAGAGGTAAAGTTTGGTTTTTTGTTTGTTTGTTTGTATGTAGGGGGTAATCTCTTGCACTACTGAAACGATTGAAAAAATAGTTTTACTAATAAAAAGCTACACTATCCCTGAGTAACATAGGCTATAATTCATTTCGATAAAACCCTTTTTTATTTAAATATTTGTAAATTTAGTAGGAAAAAATTCTTAGGTTAGGTCTAGAATGATAAAACAACACATGTATTTATATTTATTACCATAGCAACCAATAGAATAAAATAACAGATAATATAGCTGTTAGCTATAATGTTTCCATTAACAGCTGATTTCAAAATTTGAAGCAATTATTTTTGTACTTCTAGCTCTTAGGTTAGGGTTTTAAAATATAGACCTGAGCCTTGCTGGTTCTTTTAACCATTATTATAACTGCTGTTATAAAATATAAGAAATACTAATTTAATTTGAACATTTAACATTATTTACCATCTTAGTTTTGAGGTTATTATTAATCCTACACCTTTATTATAAATAAAACATACCTTACGTTTTTAGAAGGTTCCATTGGGGGTTGGCGTGCGATGCACGCAAAGGTCTCCCCTAGTATTTTATAAAGGCAAAAGTTTGCAATTTGGAACTTGCTGAAATTAAGTCTTAGTTACAATTAAAATCAAACGGAAAATTTCTTACTGGTAGCAAAGGAAGGAAAGTGCCACAAAATGTATGCAACTTTAAATTTGGGTGACAAGGGGTATTTTAATAATAAACAGAATGAATTTTTAAGAGTAGGGCAGAATTAGCTTTTTAAAATATAAACCGTGGGTCCAAGGGGGAAATTTCATAGGTTCATTGTGTGATATGGGAGTAAAGGAAGATATTTTTCACTTTATAGCAGAACGTCCGATATTTTAGGAATTTATTAATGGTAGGGATTGGTCAACGCTTTGTAAATTTCTTCAGAATGCATGTCAATACCGTGATGGTTAAATCTGCATGTGACATCAATGCCTACTAAATAAAAGAGGTTAGAGTTTAGCATAGGCGTAACCAGGACGACTGTATGGAGGGGGTTACAACAACCGGGGGAGGGGGTCATGGAAATTTTTTTTAAAAATAAGATGCAAAATAACACGTTTTATTCTTCCCAAAAGTACTTTAAAACGATTTAGGTATGTATACTTTTCCACTTCTAATTCAGACTTCTAATTTTAGAATAATTTAGAATAAAAACCATGACTCATCACCCGCCACATCTTTCCGCTGCCACTAAATCCAAAGGCCTGGAACACACAGGTCAGTTACGAATTAGATACTGCTCATAAAAAAAAAAGTGGTAACGCGGTAAAATTTCCGACGCCGTCTAAAATTCTCATTGGGATTCATTAAACTGAAGTGTCTAGTTCATCAATCACGAAGTGTGTTATGTTATATATTATTTCTTTTAATGTTTTATTGATATGAACAGAGAGCAACTCTCGCTTTATTGTTATTCCATCGCTGATTGAAAAGGAAGCAAACCAATATACTTATTTGGGTTCATCCAATCAATAAATAAAAGAAGAGAAGATTTTGGAGCACTCTACACTGTTCCTGATTTGAGGATCTAGAAGAAACATGTTTCAATTATTTAAGAAAGTCGGTTTCTACACGCGGCTGAAGGATAGTATTCTACAAAATAAGGAAAATTGGCTTGCATTTGGTCTCGTTCGCCACTGTTTCGGCGGAGAAGGTGGATGGAAAATCCGTCGATTGTAGTGGAAGGAAGCGAGCTGCTGTACAAAAATTCGTTTATTTTTCCGACCAATGTGTATCCTCTACTCTCCTTCGTGCCACTATTGATATGACGGTGACGGCAAATAATTTGTAACAGACGAAACTCCGTGTGTGTTCAAGGCCATACGTATATCAAATAAAGTGCCAGTGCCCAATTCGACCAAAGATAATGTCCGCAATATATTGGTAATTTATTGTAGCTTGACATTCGCATGGATGTTGAAAACAAGTTACTCTTAAGAGCGTATTTTAATGTAAACAAAGTGCGAAATATTTTTACAATGGGGGGTGGTTATAACCCCCAAAACTCCCCCTCGTTACGCCTGTGGGGCTTCGTGGCCAACCAGATGAAATGGGAGACTTGTCTCCTGATGGTGCCTAATGCATTCCCCCTCAGAAATAAAAAAAAGCTCTTACTTGATGCCACTTTGACTAATGAATTTCTTATACTTTTATTAAGTTCAACCAGTACATCAATCTCTTTTTATGAAACATTATTTGAACGTTTTAAAATTTCTATATTGTATTATAAATTATTACATCCCAACTAAATAAACAAAACTAACTTCATTTAAAACAGATGCGGACAAAGTAGATACGAAAAGGGATGCAAACATTAATAGAAGGTAAATTGCTGAACTAATCTAATAGAACGAACTCTAGTTCAAACTGTGGTCGACAAACGGCTCTAAGAGAAGGTGAAATGCTAAGTTTTCAATGGTGTTTGAAGTGTGCGTATGGTTGTACTACTTGGGGCAGGAAGGGTGCCGAAACCCCCTCAATATTTACAGTTATTCTGCAACCTACCCACCGAGCACAGCTCAAGAAATTAACACCACTTACAAGGAGGTATTCTGAAGTATCCTTCCTCCGATATCCATCTTTTGCCCGATGCCGTGAACAACGAAAACCAGATGTGTGATGTCTTTAGGTCTGTCTGCGTCCGTAGCTAAGTCTTTATAACCTCTCAACAACCGGGAACCGGATTCTGAAACAAAAACATAAACTATTTAGTGCAAACTACATAAGGCGTACTCTACTATATAATTCAATAAATATAAAATACTAGTGGAAAACGGCAATGCTTCGCTATTGGTTGATTTTAGTGTATAAATATATACAGCAGAACCCCTCTTAACCGGTCTGGTCGGGAACGAGACCCTGGCCGGTTACCTGTTTGGCCGGTTGATCCAAGGTTCCTATAAAAATAGATTTTTGTTAAAAAATAACCTACATATTTCATAAATAAACAAGTAAAGGAGACGTTATTGCAACTCATTTTATTGTATGTACAACATACATAAACAAACACCAGCAAATTAAACATTACATAAACTTCGAAAACTGAATTTACATGTACTGTATCATTGGTTACAAAAATCAGTTATCGTATTTTTTTCTGTTCTTTAACTTTCAAAGATCTTTTAAAGCCAAGTCTCTCCCTTTTTATAAGTTCATCAGCCGTTGAATCTTTTTGCTGCTCAACATATTACGCAATATGTTACAAATATTACATATTTTGCTACCACAAAATTCAGCAAAGGTTCCGACAAAGCAACAGACGACGGAAAAGAAACAAAGGATGCCGCTTTGTCAATTGATTGTAAGAAAAAATACAGTTGCCGCGGAAGCAAGAGGGGAATTAAACTCACGTTCCCCCTCCCCTGTTCTGCCTGCCATAACACTAACAAATTGCACACCTAAAGTTGCTTCACCCTGCTTTATTTTCCAGAAAATGTCCGTCAAAGAATCAATGTTTGGGACTTCGGCCAGTTCGTAAGAGAAAAAAAAACTGTTGTTCCATGGGATAGGCCGGTTAATCCGAGGACTGATTGATCCGAGGTCGGTTAAGAGGGGTTCTACTGTACTCAGAATAAATTAACAAACACAATTCATTTAGTGTATTGAAAAATGTATTTTTACATTACTTGTGGTTAACATGAGATTTTTATGATGAGGGCAGGTGGTAGAGCACGTATTAAACATATGGGTGTTTAATGTTAATGTAATTTATTTTATATGGGTAGCTATCCTATTTTAACCCTTAACATGCGGCTAGAGCCTTTAAACGCAGCACGATCTAATATCCAAGCGCGGTTAGTACCTTTAAACACAATAATTTTATAAGTAAATAATGAGCTGGACTTGTGAGAACAATATAGATAAAATAAAACAATAACACACAATCTCACAACAAATACGTTTAATAAATCAAACGCGTTTCAACGACAAAGTCGCCATCCTCAGTGATAAAGCTACAAAAGCCAAAGTACAACTGAGTTTGATTTATTAAACGTATTTGTTGTGAGATTGTGTGTTATTGTTTTATTTCAACAATAATTTTAGGTTAAGCCTAGACTTAAAATTACTTTCTAGACCTAACCTAAAATTATTGTATGTATGTTGCGGTTAAGGCAGGTAAAATAAATTAAATATACACACAATAATTTTAGGTTAGGCCTAGACTGATGAACCAATATTTTTTGTTTATTGAATGTATTTCAGCGCTTGACGATAATATCTGAATTATGCCGGACGGAGAACCGACCGTCTCTTAATTTAAATTGACGAACCAAAACACATGTTTCTTGAATGTATATTTATATTCATTGCCTTGCAACCAATTTGATAACGCTTTTCCGTTAAGCGTATTTTTTATTTGCAATTGCCATAGCAACCAATTTGATAACGCTTTTCCGCTAAGCGTATTTTATATTTGTAATTGCCATAGCAACCAATTTGATAACGCTTTTCCATTAAGCGTATTTTCTATTTGTAATTACCATAGCAACCAATTTGATAACGCATTTTGGTTACTTGTATTTTAAATTTGTCATCGCCATAGCAACCAAATTAATAACACTTTTTTCCTTTCGCATTACATTTTCTATTTGTTAATTCCTACCGCAACCCGTGTTAAGGAACTTCGTTCCAAAAAACATAATATTGAAGCCGGTAAAGCTTATATTTAATAGTATTGTAATTTTAAGTTAAATGTAATAAATACTACAAAGCCGTAAAAGCCCGATATTCATTTTATAACACCCTGTATTACTTTTGTGACATCTTAAGTAAATCTTAAAACTGATTAATTTCCCCTCTCCCGAGACAAGAGGATGGGAAAGTGAAATTTACGGTCTCAGACCAACAACACAAGAATAGCCTGTCAACGTATCATTAATCCGAGACAATGGCCGCCTTCTATTGTGTCTTCACTGGTTTAATGGAGGAATAAAAGCCGTTTGTATCCACAGTGAAACCTCTGACACTTTTAATCAAAAATAAAATGTCTCGTGTTTATTGATAAAAAGTGCCAAGTGCTAAGCACTAAGTCAATTACTGCAATCCCTTCAAATTGGGAAAAGTTAAAGAAAATCTGCCCTCATATACGAGACCTGTAGAATGTTAAGTATTTAGGTTGGTTTTTTAAAGGGTTGTATTTGAGAAATTTATATTAATTTAGCGTTTTTTCGCTTTTATTCTATTTTAAAAAAAAACTGCATTTTGGAGAAAAATATAAGAGAGCAATATTGTAGAGAGCATAAAATTTCCTAAAAAATTTGTCGCTACGTTTTTTCGAATTTCGCATAGTTTTACCGCTAAAGGGCGCGAAAAAAATATCCGGTTGCTCGCCCTCTTTACGTTTTACGTCCGATTTGACCCAAATTTGGTACTCACGTTGTTTTTGTAAGTCATTCGGACGCTAACAAAATCCAACAACCAAAAGCACGATTTTTTGACATAAAGTAATTTTTTAAGGTTTTTCGTACAAGAACTAAACTTTTTGGGGATTTTATCCAATACAATAAATATAGAAGATTGTTCTGCACATTTTGTTTTTTTTACATGACCTTATAGCCCCCGTCTGGCTCCTCCAAAATCGATCAAAAAATACAAGAGTCCCGCTAATCCGAACCCCGCTAATCCGAAAATCCGCCTATTCAGAACAGAGTTCAGAAAAAATAAAGATTTTTTAAACTCAAAAAAAAAAAACGGGAAATTAAAAAGACGTTCGTGAAAGACGTACATTTATTGTTATATAAAATAGTTAAATAGCGACATACATAGAGCCTAATCTTGATGAAAACGCCTGAAACGAAATAGGATGAAAGCTGGTTACTTACAGTGCATGTCGGCTCCATTTACACAATTTTTAGAATAATATTTAAACACAAAACATTATTAATTTACACACACTTTTAAAAAGTAATGTCAGTAATTTTTTTCTATCAGAGAGTACTGAATCGATTTGAGGATGCAATGTTCCGCTATCGCCGCATGAACATAACATCATTCGGTGTTGATGAAGCGTGTTGTTTGCCGCGTCTGTGTGTGATATGATTTCAGTTTGAGCATTTCCCTATTCCTCACTTTCCTCCAAGTCGGTCTGTTTGCAGCATCGATGTATAAACACACATGTGATGTGTGTTTATACATCGATGGTTTGCAGCGATAAATTTGCAATAAGCGTACACAGTTATAAAACTCCAATAGAGTAAACACTGAACTAGATACGTCTAGACTGGTGCTCAGTGCAGTGATTCATAAATATGTTTGAAACGCGGTAAGGAGAGGGGTAGGTGATGTCTCGGCGCTATGAGTCATCGAAGGAAATGCATTTCCTTTCCGACTTTCACTGAACCTATTCACAAGCCGATCAATGCTGCATAGAGCCGCCATTGGCAGATGTCCCCGCACATTATTTACCCACTAACATACGTTGATATTATTTATGAAATCCGTTTATTCCGAATTCCCGCTAATCCGAACAGTGTTCAGTCCCAATTAGTTCGGATTAGCGGGACTCTACTGTACCACCCAGTTCAAATCCACTTGGGGGCAGCTTCTGATCAGAGGCCGACGGTAGAGATGCTTTACATAAGGTCGGGAGTGGTCAATGGGCACCGATCATGGTCCCCATAACACGTTTTAAGGTATCAATATATTTTATATTGTACATGTATTTACGTGTTTGCAATCTAACGGCCGCATTTTACGTTCGATTTCGTCGAAATTTGGTATACACGTTGCTTTTTTGAAGTGGCACGGATGAGTTCGTTAGTCAAAAAAGTTCAACATCCAAAAGCTTGTTTTTCAACAGGTTTTCTCGTACTAGAATTAAGCTTTTTTAAGTTTTATCTAAACAAAAATAATGTAGAAGATTATTTTGCATTTTCTTTTTTTACACGACTTATCTATAGCCGTCTAGTTCTCCCAAAACGGATAAAAACGGAAAATATCATAAAAGTACCCGGTTCAAATTCACGTGGGGATTTTACCGTGGGGGCAATTTCTCATCCCAGGCCATAAGGTCGAGTTTCCTGCTCTGGCCGGAACAAAGCAGCGCTCGGAGGCTGACGCAAACTAATTCTACTAATATATTTCGTAGTCGGTTGAAACCCTAAAACATATAAACTAAATTTTTGAAATTCTGTCAACGCTCGTCAGCGATTCAGCTGCGTGATCGAATTCGTTTTTAATTTTAAAATTCAAGTTCACTGTCGTTTGTTTTGGAACACAGTGTATTAACTATAATAGTTTCATTTATATAGTTTCACTAGCTGCGCGATCCGGCTTTGCACGGATAGACAAATCAAAGTTAAATGTATATTAACAAAAAACAAACAAAACATATCAATATATATATTAGGCCTACACTAAGTATTTCTTATGGGGATTTTAAGTAACTTTGACTCCCCAAATCACCGCTAAAATTTCGAATTTTTTGAAAACCTAGGGCACTAGAGGAAGTTACATACAAAATTTCATTCAAATCCGTTTGGTAGGATTTTTAGTGACTTTGACAGCCCCATAATTATCGAATTTTTTGAAAACCTTTCTTAGCGAGCACCTAGGGCACTAGAGTAAGCTACATACCAAATTTCATTTCAATCCGTTTGGTGGGATTTTTAGTAACAACTTTGACCCCCCAAACCACCCCTAAATTTTCGAATTTTTTTAAAACCTTTCTTAGCGAGCATCTAGTGCCCTAGAGGAAGCTACATACCAAATTGCATTCCAATCCGTTCGGTGGTTTTTGAGATTTCGTGATGAGTGAGTCAGAGAGTGGTATTTGGATTTTATATACAGTACAGAATATAGATTTTTGAAATTCGCTCAACGCTCGTCAGCGGTTCAGCTGCATGATCGAATTACTTTTTAATTATAAAATTCAGTTCACTGTCGTTTATTTTGGAACACAGTGTATTAACTAGAATAGTTTCATTTATATAGTTACAGTACATTAGTTAA
>JAGFPH010003862.1:6625-40186 GCA_018207615.1 Philaenus spumarius | reverse complement strand
TAAATCATGTCGCTCTCTCCTGGAAAACGGACGACTTTTCTCGTCGCGCGATTTCTAAATCATGTCGCTTTCTCCTAGAAAACAGACGATTTTTCTCGTCGCGCGATTTCTAAATCATGTTGTTCTCTCGTAGAAAACGGATGATTTTTCTCGGTGCGCGATTTCTAAATCAAGTCGCTCTCTTATAGAAAACGGACGATTTTTCTCGTCGCGCGATTTCTAAATCATGTCGCTCTCTCCTAGAAAACGGACGATTTTTCTCGTCGCGCGATTTCTAAAGCATGTCGCTCTCTCCTAGAAAACGTACGATTTTTCTCTTCGCGCGTTTTCTAAATCATGTCGCTCTCTCCTAGAAAACGGACGATTTTTCTCGTCACGCGATTTTTAAATCATGTCGCTTTCTCATATAAAATGCACGATTTTCCTCGCCGCGCGATTTCTAAATCATGCCGCTCTCTTATAGAAAACGGACGACTTTTTAAAACGCGCGACTTGTCTAAGTCAATTGCGCTAAATGACACTGTTTATGAATCGTACGACTTTCAGAAGTCGCGCGACTTTGCTGAGCAGTGATGCCAACAGGTGCCTGGCTGGCTTCATTTATCTTGTCTGTTTTCTTTGTCCGTCCGTGTTGATCATCGGTAAGTTTAGCGTGTGCGAGTATTTTGACCTATCTGTAATGGATACATTCAGCCCTAAAGAGTTCATTCACGCCGTCCAGTAAAGAAAATCAATATGGGATGCCGGCTCCGAAGATTACAAAGATAGAGTTTTACGAAATTCTCTAAAGAATTTAAAAACTTCTCGCCGTCGTTCCTCAATAACAATGACACAAAACGCGTGCATTAAAGAGGCCTTACAAATGGTAGTATAAGGTATGTGCTTATAAACGCTCTTATTTTTAGACGATTTCCATACGAAAGATGAGCCATTGCAGTGACCCTTGTGGTGCGACTTAAGATCGGGAGTAGTCAATAAACACCGATCACGGTCCACAGAACACGTTTTGGGATGTCATTGAAAATTGGCTAAGTCGTTCGGGCGAGTTCGTTAGGAAGCAAATATAACAACAGGAATTACTTTTTATTACAAGAAGGAATACTTTGCGATTTTTCGGGATATAATTAACGTTTTATAATTAACGTTTTTGTAGTTTTATGTAATAATATAAATATAGCAGATCATTCTGCACACTTTGTCTTTTTTACACGACCTTATAGCTCGCCTGGTTTCCCCAAAATCTATCAGAACGTAAAATACCGTAAAAGCGAGTACGTCAGTTGAGAGCAGAACGAAGCTCCACGTGATACGGGGCTGGAGGCTGAGGTGCAAACAAATTCTACTAATATTTATCGTTCACGGAGGCAGCTATTCAACGTCTTCGTCAGTGGACCAATTTCCCAAATAGTTGGTTGAAACCCTAAAACATATAACTTAATTTTGTAAATTGACTCAACTCACGTCAGCGGTGCTGCTGCGTGATCGAATTATTTTTGTTCATATTACCCCTACTGCAGTCGCACTGTATAAAAGCATTGTAGGCTAACAATCATTTGTTTATTGTTAATTGCAATAACATTAGGCTTACACCACCGTAAACACACATTTACTAATGAACAATACAATACTGTAGTGTAGTCTATGACTGGATTTACCAGTAACAATTATACAAGCGTTTAAAAGTGTTTGACCTTTAGTCCTTTATTGATTGTGTTTAACCCAGTTTGTCTAGATAACACAAAGTACAAAGACCTCTGATAGTTGCACAAAAGACCTAGTTTCAACTTCTGTACTCGTGTTTGGTTCACCACTATCAATGTTTTTTTCGGACTATTCATGCATATCATTATCTAATATCTAATATTAAAAGTTGGAGTCATGAGGGATATTCGGGTTCACTTAAATATTTACATTCCAATTAAAAAAAAAAAAAAAAACACTACGTCCTTTATTAATTAGATACTAGGGGTATTGCCCCTGAACGCTTCGCGTCCCAACCCCGCCTCGGCCTTCGGACTCAGATGGCTGCTTCGCTTCGCTCACAGTTGGAAAATTCGCTAAAGAATCTCGTTAAAATTATGAAACCAGGCTTAAATATATTAACAGTAATTACAAGATTAATTATAACCTCAAATACATGCTTTAGAAACGTGAGAAGCTTTCATTACGATTTTAGTGCTAGTTGTACTATCTTCTGTCAAATAAAGTTTTGAAACCAGGCCTAAATATAGTAAAAATTATTCAAGATTAACATAATCTCAATACTATGCTTCACAAATAAGCCAGGCCTATATTACAAAATTGACTATTAGAATTTATCCATCTTTGATGAGTTTACCTTTTTTTTACAAAATAAATTGCTAAATCATGCCCAATTTATTCCAATTCCAACGTGCTAAAACAGTATAAATTAGCTTGTTTTTTAATAGTAATTAAAAACTATCCAATGAACAGCTGATTTTGGATAGTACTATATCTTAGTTCTATTTCCAACGTGCTAAATCAGTATAAATTAGCTTGTTTATAAACAGCTGTTTTGATCGCTTGTTATTTTGTAACCAACATGGCAACCCATAAGACCCTATGTTAAAATTTTTCAACTTTTAAATTAGATTTTCTCAAAAAATTGCGTTTTTACACGAAATACAACTATATGGGTGAACTTAAAAATCAAAACTACACCTAAATATAAAATGTCTTTGAATTCGTCAGAGCCGCTTTCGAGATCCGCGATAGATACAAAGATAGATCCAAGAATGAAATTTTTAGAAAGATGCTGTTTTTTGCATATTGTAGGGTACCTCATTAAGGGCTACAAATAAATTAAATTTTATCAAAAACGTTAGAGCCGTTTTTTATAAACAAATAATATCTCATTTTCGGGAGTTTTTTGGCCAAAAAGGGGGTTGTTTTCCAAAACTTTATAAAACCTTTTTTGTGCATCTATACAGGCCTAATTGACATGTTTGGTGCAAATTTGTTCGCAATCGGTCGAATATTTGTATCTCTAGCTTTGTATACAATACAGCCAGACAGACGTTTTGTAAAAACTACTTTTTGAAATCAGGGAGTCCCAAAACGGATATTTCCATAAAAATCTCAACGTGTATTTTTTTGTGAACACTATACTTTCTCCATACTATAGTATAGTGAGAAAGCAATCTATATATATAAAAGCCAAATACCACTCACTCACTACTGAACGGATTGGAACGAAATTTGGTAAGTAGCTTCCTTTAAGGCCATAGGTAGTCGCTAAGAAAGATTTTCAAAAAATTCGAAATTTTAGGGGGGATTTGAGGGGGTCAAAGTTACTAAATCACGATTTCTCCAAAACTACCAAACGGATTGGAATGGAATTTGGTATGTAGCTTCCTCTAGGGAAATAGGTGCTCGCTAACAAACGGTTTAAGAAAATTCGAAATTTTAGGAAGGGTTTGGTGGTGTCAAAGTTACTAAATCACGATTTCTTCAAAACTACCGAACGGATTGGAATGGAATTTGGTATGTAGCTTCCTCTAGGGCCATAGGTGCTCGCTAAGAAAGTTTTAAAAAATCCGAAATTTTAAGAGGGTTGGGGGGTCAAAGTTACTAAAAAAAAACTACCGAACGGATTAATTAGAATGAAATTTAGTATGTAGCTTTCTCTAGGGACCTAGTGCTCACTAAGAAAGATTTTCAAAAAATCTAAATTTTAGGGGGGTCTGGGGGGTCAAAGTTATTAAAAATTCCCATAAGAAATGCGTAGTATAATATATTTATTGATATATATTTTTTGTTAATATACATTTAACTTTGATTTGTCTATTCGTGCAAAGCCGGATCGGGCCAGCTGGTAATGTTTATAAGTACTAAATTTGTTAAAATATGCCTGCAGTTTTATAATCCTTATAATTGTACACATTTACCGAGTTAAAAATCCTCGTTAGTTAGGTAGGTCAGTTGTTTTTAAATGGGTTTTTTTAACGATGTATTTCTGATTTGTGATCTTTTAAGGTGATCTTTTACCCAACGCATGCGTACAACATCATCTCTGTTCAGGATACAAGCGTAGGCCTACTGCTTGGAACGCGGTCATGTTTTAAATTCGCCCCGCCGTACAATTACGTACTAGGGCGTTGAATGGCGCATAATTATCTCGTTGCTATTTTAGGGGCGGTTAATGAAAGCAACAGCGTCGATGAAATGGCAGGCTTTTCACGCTCCGTCAGACTCCAGTAAGCAGATTGATTAACTAAGGCCGATCAAGTGACGTGTAATGGTTGTGTCATTTTGTCGTGGATTGATTAATGGTGGCTGCACAGTATTGCTATGTACAAAACTGTACTCTGCCCGTTACAAATTTAATTTCTCCAACAAGATAGCGCTCCATCTCGAGGGAATGTCTCGGCAAACAAAGGTAAAAGATAACAAAACATAATTCGACAACGCAGCTGAACCGCTGACGTGAGTTGAGAGAAATTCCAAAATTAAGTTTATAGGTCTATGTTTTATAGTTTCAACCAACAATTTGGGAAATAGGTCTATTCACGACGGTGCTGAATAGCTGCAAAATGGTTCGCACGCCATTCCGCTTGGGATTATCTTCAATACACAATGCATTGCGTGCTTCGTACGCCATTCCGCATATTGGGAGTATATTTAATACACAATGCATTGCGTGCTTCGCACGCCAAACCCACGGTAGAATCCGCCGCATGGTTTTGAACCGGGTACTTCTATGGTATTTTACGTTTTGATCGATTTTTGGCGAACCAAGCGAGCTATAAGGTCGCGTAAAAAAACAAAATGTGCAGAATAACATCCTACATTTATATTTGTAGAAAAAACTCAAAAACACATCCATTCTCGTAGGAAAAATCTAAAAAAATAGTTACTCCCGGTCAAAAAACGTGCTTCCGATTGTTGGATTTTTTGGCTAACGAACTCGTTCGAGCTACGTAGACAACCAACATGTGTACCAAATTTGAACCAAATCGGACTCAAAACGTGTTTTGGGGACCATGATCGGTGCTCATTTGGGTCGGTACTCCCGACCTTGGGTCTTACCATAAGGGCCACTGCAATAGCTCATTTTTCCTATGGAAATTCGCTAATAAGCAGTCGCGGGACTGCCAACAAAAGTGAAAACTGTAATGAATATAAATTGTTGGTCATATTGGTTTAATCTGAAATTTAAATATTTTAGACTATTTTACACAACTTACGAAATGAGGAAGCACAATGTCCATTTCAGAGTTATTACCAAGTAAACTATTTTAAAACAACTTACGAAATGAGCAAGCACAATGTCCATTTCAGAGTTATTACCAAGTAAACTATTTTAAAACAACTTACGAAATGAGCAAGCACAATGTCCATTTCAGAGTTATTACCAAGTAAACTATATACTCTGCTATGTACACATGTGTACTATATATAGTAGAGGGTGACGGAAAAACTTTCATTTAAAACAAACCGCATGAAAATTGGCAGTGTAGATTTCCAGAAATAGGTATCAATAGGTTTGTAAATCCAAAAAGGGTCATCTATACTAATATTATAAAGAGGTAAAGTTTGTTTTTTTTTTTTTTTTTTTTTTTTTTGTTTGTATGTAGGGGGTAATCTCTGGAACTACTGAACCGATTGAAAAAATAGTTTTAATAATAAAAAGCTACACTATCCTTGAGTAACAGGCTGTAATTCATTTCGATAAAAAAATTCTTTTATTTCAATATTTGTAAATTTAGTCGGAAAAAATTCTTAAGTTAGACCTAGACTTATAAACCAACACATGTATTTACATTACATTACATTGCTATTTGCTCCAATATTTCCATTAACAGCTGATTTCAAACTTTAAAGCGATTATTTTTGTATGTCTAGCTTTTAGGTTAGGATTTTAAAGTGTAAACCTGAGCCTTGCTGGTCCTTTTAACCATTATTATAACTGCTGTTATAAAATATACGAAATAATTTGACTTAAACATTTAACATTATTTATCATCTTAGCTTTGGGGTTACTATTAATCCTACACCTTTATTATAAAGAAAACATAACATGATTATGTTGTGTATAGAAGGTCCCAACGGGGTTGGCGTGCAGAGCACGCAAGGGTTTCAACTAGATTCAAATACAATGATGAAATAATACATTAAATTATTCTTAAGTTAGGCCTACACTTATAACCCAACACATGTATTTACATTGATTACCATAGCAACCAATTGAATAAAATAGCTATTTGCTCCAATATTTCCATTAACAGCTGATTTCAAACTTTAAAGCAATTATTTTTGTATATCTAGCTTTTAGGTTAGGGTTTTAAAGTATATAACTTGTGTTATAAAATATACGAAATAATTTGATTTCAACATTTAACATTATTTACCATCTTAGCTTTGGGGTTATTATTAATCCTACGCCTTTATTATAAAGAAAACATAACATGATTATGTTGTGTATAGAAGGTTCCAACGCGGTTGGCGTGTGGAGCACGCAGGGGTTTCCCCTAGTTTTAAATACAATGATGAAATATTACATTCAATTATTTCATTACGTTATGTATTATTTAAGAAAAGACATCCTGATACCGTTTCTTAATAGTTATTTGTGAATCTTGTATATCGTAACATACTTCATACTAGTGGCGTTGGCTAATACGCTGTAATTCGTCAGTTATTATAGCATGAGCTCTCAGATGCATTGGCGGGAGGGAAGAATTTAAGCAAGTGGGGACGCTATTTTCTGGAGGGGAAGGGACACCACTTACAGATAATATATTTATTGGAACCCGTACAAAGGCTTGCAGACCGAAGTATTTTGTTCAGAGCGCGGCAACAGACTGAGCTCCCGCCACTCGAATCAACTCCCGAGTCTACTGCGCATCTCAAGGCCACGGTTCAACATATCTCAATACCTCAACATGCTGTTGGACAACAAAAAGTTGCCAAGCTGATAAGTCCGTCACCAATTACTCGGCCAATAGAGGCCTAAGTGAAGAAAATTTAAGAAACGAATAGAGGCGAGCGGTAAACAGCAAGCGCTGTGCGCATGCCCTATATGCCAGGTCAATTATTGCTAATTGTTTCAGTTGTAGACGTGAGAATATCTGCGCCGGCGGTGACGCAACTATCGGTGACTAATGTCTGCGATTTGTCACAGCGTACCATTGCGTTATAGTATATGAAATACTCGTTATCACAGTTGTTGATAACGTATTATAAACGTGTTTTACATGCAATACAATACTACGAAATGAGTGTTTTTTATCCTTACAGTAATTTGTTGTGTAAATAATCACAAACGCTGATGTTTGTTGTTGCAAAAAGCATCTTTTATTTTAAAAGATTTATGTTACTAATAAGAAGGAAATAAATATACAGGGTGATTCAGAACTATGAGGAAAACTCTCGGAAAAAAGTTCATATCAACATGTAGGTACGAAAACGCTTCGTTTTGTTTTTTTGTACAAAATAATTCATATCTAGAGAACGGTTTGACTGATTGAGTTCAAACTCGGCAATGAAGATTAACCTTACAATGATATTTCTCAAGAAAACTAAGCGATTAAATCCAATCATGCGTTTCAAAATGGCTGCTGTTTGAAAATTTCAAACCTAAATTACTCAAAAACCGTACGTTTTAACAAAAAATGTCAAAACACCTTTTTTGTTGCCATTTCGATTCCCTATCGGATGCTAGTTCATTCTATAGCTAAAAATAAGAAAAAAAAGTTGTTATAAACATAGGCACAAAAACGGTGTTTCCAGATATCCGTCATTTTGTTTTTTTAACAAAATAATTCATCTCTAGAGAACGGTTTGGCTGATTGAGTTCAAACTTGGCATGAAGGTAACAATGATACATCTCAAGAAAAATAATCGATTAAATCCAATCATGCGTTTCAAAATGGCTGCTGTTTTCAAACCTTAATTACTCGAAAACCGTACGTTTTAACAAAAAATGTCAAAACACCTTTTTTGTAGCCCTTTTGGTTGCATATTGGATGGTCTCACAGTCAAAACAATCAGATGAAGGATACTAGGTAAGTTAAACATAATAACAGCATTATGTGCATACAATATTGCATGTTTACTGAGTTGGTATAGGATGCCGGTTTGAACAAATCAATTATTACACACAACTAACTATTACCCTTCATCCGATTGTTTTGCCAGTTACACCGTCCGATAGGGAATTAAAAGGGCTACACAATAAGTGTCTTGACATTTTTTGTTACAATGTACACTTTTTGGGGCAATTATTAAGGTTTGACTTCAAACAGGCGTCATTTTGAAACTCATTATTGGTTTTAATTTCTTATTTTTCTTGAGATACATAATTATTAGGTTAACCTCCATGCTAAGTTTGAACTAAATCGGCCAAACGGTTCTATAGATATGGATTATTATGTAAAATAAACAAAATGGTGAATATCTGGAAAACGAAGCGCTTTTTGGAAAAATGGTATTCTTGTTTTTCTCTTTATTTTGACCCATAGAACCATTTCCCGAAATTTGGCACTTTAATTTCGTGAAATCCTGTATATTAAGATTTACACCAATTTTTTCCGTCTAGTGGTGCCTCGAAATTTTTTTAAAATTCAGGTTTGAAATTTTCAAACAGCCGCCATTTTGAAACGCACGATTGGATACAATCGTTTATTTTTCTTAAAATAGATAATTGTTAGGTTAAACGTCGTGTCAAGTTTGAACTCGATCGGTCGAACCGTTCTCTGGATATGAATTATTTTGTAAAAAGACCGACGAAAAAGTAAGCAACGTAGTCCCATGTTTATATTGTGAAATATGTTTGTCTCGATCCCAGGAACAAATCCACAAAAGGCGTTCTGAGAGTTCGGGGACACCCTGTACGTTATATAGTGTAGACCTATACTTTACTCAAATAAATACCATGCATTCTATACAGCAGTAACTGATGATGTTGGCGAGTAGTAGAAACTGCTTACCACTACCGGGAAATTTGTCTGACGATTAGGCCAATGAATACAGAAACTATTTTTTAGAAACTAAAAAATACAGAATAGTTTCTGTATTCATTGATTAGGTCGAAAGAAGGCGTGTGACAGATAAAACAGCTGATTTGAATCAAAAGCTTAGCAACGCTAGCTAGGTGTGGCCCATACTGAACCAACACACGTTTGTTGAATGCATTTACAATCATTACCATATCAACTAACTTAGCAAATTTATATAATTAGTTTATTAGCGAACTTCCATAGGAAAAATGAGCTATTGCAGTGGCCCTTATGGTAAGACCCAAGGTCGGGAGTAGCAAATGAGCACCGATCATGGTCCCCAGAACACTTTTTGGGGTGTCATTAAAAATCATAAATATAAATATATATATATATGTGTGTTCGCACTCTAGCGGCCGCATTTTAAGTCCAATTTGGTTCAAATTTGGCCCATATGTTGGCCGTCTACGTCACTCGGACGAGTTCGTTAGCCAAACCAATCCAACAATCGGAAGCACGTTTTTTGTCCGGAATAACTGTTTTTTTTTAATTTGTCACGTGACTTTTAAGTCACGTTGTCTTAAAATAGCCTATAAACATTTTGTTACTTTACAATTTCTTTTTTTGTGTGAAATGCATAGCTTTTTAGATATTTAACATTGCATATTTTCAACTGCCGAAATTTTGAAACATATTGTTGCAGGAATACCTTAATATCTCGGAAACGGATTAAGATATAATCATGAAACTAGGTGTCCTTACATTTTTTTTTTGTAAAATGCTTTTTAGATATTTAACGTTGAACATTTTCAACTGCCGCCATTTTGAAACGTATTGTTGGAAAACAAGTTTTAAAGTAAAATGTACCACATTTAGACGAATATTTATATCCAGTTTCAGTTCAGTATGTATACTAATACTGTATTATAAAAAGGTAAAATTTGTATGTAGAGCGTAATCTCTGGAACTACTGAACCGATTGAAAAAAATAGTTTTACTATAAAAAGCTACACTATCTCGAGCAACATAGGCTATAATTCATTTTGATAAACACATATTTATTTTCGATATTTGCAAATTTAGTCGGAAAAATCTTAGGTTAGGCCTAGACTGATGAACCAACGCATGTATTTACACTCATTACCATAGGAACCAATTGAATAAATTAACAGATAAAACAGCTGTTTGTTCCAACATTTCCATTAACAGCTGATTTCAAACTTTGAAGCAACTATTTGTATTTCTAACTTTTAGCTTAGGTTTTTATTAAAGTGTAGAACTGAGCCTTGCTGGTTCTTTTAACCTTTATTGTAACTGCTGTTATAAAATATACGAAATAATTTGTTTTGAACGTTTAACATTATTTACCATCTTAGCTTCGGGGTTATTATTAATCCTACACCTTTATTATAAAGAAAACATAACATGATTATGTGCATAGAAGGTTCCAACGGGGTTGGCGTGCGGAGCACGCAGGGGTTTCAACTAGTTTTAAATACAATGATGAAATATTACATTAAATTATTCTTAAGTTAGGACTGAACTTCTAACCCAACACATGTATTTACATTTATTACCATCGCAACCAATTGAATAAAATAGCTATTTGCTCCAATATTTCCATTAACAGCTGATTTCAAACTTTAAAGCAATTATTTTTGTATATCTAGCTTTTAGGTTAGGGTTTTAAAGTGTAGACCTGAGCCTTGCTGGTTCTTTTAACCATTATTAGCGAATTTCTATAGGAAAAATGAGCTATTGCAGTGGCCCTTATGGTGAGACCCAAGGTCGGGAGTAGCAAATGAGCACCGATCATGGTCCCCAGAACACGTTTTGGGGTGTCATTAAAATTCATAAATATATATGTATATATATATTTATACATGTTTTCGCACTCTAGCGGCCGCATTTCAAGTCCGATTTGGTCCTAATTTGGTACACGTGTTGGTTGTCTATGTCGCTCGAACGAGATAGTTAGCAAAAAAAATCCAACAACCGGAAGTACGTTTTTTGACCGGAAGTAACTATTTTTTGAGATTTTTCCTACGAGATTGAAATTTGTTAGAGTTTTTTCTAAAAATATAAATGTAGGATGTTATTCTGCACATTTGTTTTTTTACGCGACCTTATAGCTCGCTCGGTTCTCCCAAAATCGACCAAAACGTAAAATACCATAAAAGTTCCCGGTCCAAAGCCACGTGGTGGGCTTTACCGTGGGGTTGGCGTGCGATGCACTCAATGCTTTGTGTATTTAAGATACTCCCAATATGTTGAATGGCGTGAGAAGCACGCAATGCTTTGTGCATTGCAGATATTCCCAATGTGCGGAATGGCGTGCGAAGCATTTTGCAGCTATTCAGAACCGTCGTGAATACACCTATTTCCCAAATTGTTGGTTAAAACCCTAAAACATAGGCCTATAAACTTAATTTTGGAAATTTGCTCAACTCACGTCAGCGGTTCAGCTGCGTGGTCGAATTATTATAACTCATGTTATAAAATATACGAAATAATTTGTTTTGAACATTTAACATTATTTACCATCTTAGCTTTGGGGTTATTATTAATCCTACACCTTTATTATAAACATAACATGATTTAAGTGTATAGAAGGTTCCAGCTGGGTTGGCGTGCGGAGCACGCAGGGGTTTCCCCTAGTTATATATTAAAAATTTTCTGAGATATAAAGGTATTTAAAAAAATCACATATAGACTGATAGACAGAAAGCAGAACGAGGAACACATGTTACATTGTACTATTTGCTTGGTTTTAGCCGATAGATAACCACGTAAAGTTTCGGACTGTCGAAGCTGGGACACACGGTACAAGTAAGTGTTCCGAGCATTGTCCGTAAATACGGTAGACATTCGGAATGTTATCAAAACAAGACGCAATTACGAAACAATCTCGACAAGAACAGCATTAATCGATTGGTGATGTCAGTTCGGCATAACAATGATCTCATTGTAGGGAGTCGAGCTAAAATTAGAAACGAGTGATTGCTGATAAGGGCAGAAGGATTGATTGTGATAAGTGAAAAGGAAATGCACACTCATAGGAATAAACCTGATAGCGCAAGCAAACTCTGTTCAACTTGCGACGCTCGCACAGATGTAAGATGTAAGCGTGATTCCTGGCACTTGGCCTCGCCTTGACGCGATGGTGTGGGGAAAGGGCGTAAGTAGAGGAAAATACATTTCCCCACACCACTTTCTAACGCGACTCATCCTTCAAACGAAGTAGTAAATGTTTACCTCGTCCTTAACACGTTCACTGCTACGCAAATTTCGTATTTCCTATGCTAGGAGCTGACCTTTTATTTTTTATGAGTAGAAATGAGTAGAAATTACTTTATTTTTTTTATTTTTTAACCTTTCTACGTAATAATAACTAATATTTTAAAGCGGACGCACATGTGCGTCCGTAGCATGTATGCTTAAAATTGGCGTGAGAAACACGCAATGCATTGTGTATTGAAAATACTCCCATTACGAGGGTTGGCGTTCGCAATGCACCGTGTATTAAAAATACGCAAAATAAGGGGGTTGGCGTGCGAGGCACGCAATGCATTGTTCATTGAAAATATTTCCAATACTGTGGTTGGCGCGCGAAGCAGGAAATGCACTTTGTATTGAAAATACTCCCAATACGGGGGTTGGCGTGCGAAGCACGCAATGCACTGTGCGTTGGCCGCTTCTCATAGTGTTCAGTGTCAAGCTCACATGTGCGTCCTTAGCAGTGAACGTGTTAAACCGAGATGTACCGGGGACTTATGTTTTTAGTCGGGTTAGTAGCGGTTTGCTCAAGTGCCAGCATTCGCGCCGGTATCTGTATCTAAAGTTTCCGACTTTACAAGTTACCAGTAACATGTGTTCCGACATGTGTCAAACCGGTAACATGTGTCAGTTGGACCGCTGACACACAGCTGATGCTGACGTGAGATGAACGAACTTCTAAAATTAAGTTTGTATGTTTCAGGGTTTATTTGGGAAATTTGTCTACTCACGATGCGCTGAATATCTCTAAACATGTACCAAATATATAAGTACCACTAGTAAGCCCCCGTGAAAAATTACAGGCAGACTAATTACAAACACAACAGAAATACATAATTTAAAGAAAAAATACTGTTTAAAAACAATATTTTGAGATTTTCTGTGTTAGATTCACACTTTTTTGAGGTTTTATCTAACAAAAATAAATACAGGAGATTATTCTGCATATTTTGTTTTTTCACACGACCTGAAAGGGCAAGCCCAAAATGGTTCTCCCAAAATCGAGCATAACGTAAAATACCATAAAAGTACCCGGTCCAAATCCACGCCGTACAACTTTCTGGTCCTAGGCGATGGAGTTCTGCTGACAAGAAATATATAAGCGTTGAGGAGCCATCGTGGGTGGCTGTCGATCGACTGAATGAAAACATTTCAAATTTGTGAGTACAACTACGGGGAAAGAAATGGTACTGGTAGTTTGCTGCTTACGAATGCATCTGCGAACAACGCTTGCATTGTCGTACAAACGCCTTGACCTTATGGGTTTACTTGGAGAAATCACCTTGAGCTGTACTCAACTTGGGCAAGTAAATATTGGAAGACCACTTCAAATAGTATGAGCTGTAGTGTAGAGGACACTTAGTTGTTGAAGAAGATAACTTAAGCAAACAAGGCGTGGACGGTGCGAAAAGTACACTCCTATGCAGAGTCGCACTTCAAAGCCAAGTGCTTGGTCATTTTCCATGCAAAATTAAAAATAATTCGACCACGCAGCTGAACCGCTGACGTGAATTGAACGAATTTTCAAAAGTTAATAAGCCTATGTTTTAGGGTTTCAATCAACAATTTGGGAAACAGGTCTACTCACAACAGTGCTGAATAGCTGCCTATTTGTACGAAATATATTGGTAGCTTCGTTACACTCTTTGCTAGTTTCCACCTCGATCTTGTGGCCTCAGGTTGAGCTTCGCTTCGCTCGCAGCGTAAAAACTCGTCCGTCGGCCTCGGATGAGAAGATACCCCCAAGATACCCCAAATATTTATAATATTTTACGTTTTGATATACGTTCTTCTTTAAATTTGTACTAAGGGCTCTGCCTGTGGACGCTTCGCGTTCCAACCCCGTCTCAGTCTTCGGCCTCAGATGGCTGCTTCGCTCGCAGTTGGAAAATTCGCTAAAGAATCTCGTTAATCTTTGGCTCGTTTGTACATAGGTTTGTAAAATTATGAAACCAGGCTTAAATATATTAACAGTAATTACAAGATTAATTATAACCTCAAATACATGGTTTAGAAACGTGAGAGGTTTCATTACGATTTTAGTCCTAGTTCAACTATTTTCTGTCAACTAAAGTTTTGAAACCACGCCTAAATATAGTAAAAATTATTGCAGGATTAACATAACCTCAATACTATGTTTCAGAAATGAGCCAGGCCTATATATTACAAAATTGACTATTAGAATTTATCAATCTTTGCCAAGTTTACCTTTTTTTTTGACAAAATAAATTGTTAAATTAGGCCCAATTTATTCTAATTCCAACGTGTAAAACAGTATAAATTAGCTTGTTTTTTAATAGTAAATAAAAACTATCCAATGGACAGCTGATTTTTGATAATACTCAAAACAGTATAAATTGACTTGTTTTTAACAGCTGTTTTGATCGCTTTATTTACTATTTCGTTGTTATTTTGTAACCAATATGGCAACCCATAAGACCCTATGTTAAAATTTGTCAACCTTTAAATTAGATTTTCTAAAAAAAATTGCGTTTTTACTCGAAATACAACTATATGGGTGTGCGTAAAAATCAAAACTACACCTAAATACAAAATTTCTTTGAATTCATTAGAGCCGTTTTCGAGATCCGCGACAGATACAAAGATAGATACAAGAATTGCTCATTTAAAGTTATATTTGTATAAACAAATATATTGATGATAAAAGGTTGTATTTATATAGTTTATAACCTCAAAGCAAATTTTATAACGTATATTTATAGTATTCATCAGTTCTATAACTCACATTTAAAAAAAAATCAACTTCACAAGAAATCATAACGATTGAAGTTGTAAACATAACCCCACACTATAATCTACACTGGGTTTACAGATGATGGGTGAAATCAGCTGTTATATTATATGTTACTCACGTACTCCCTTTTATAGGAGTTGGTAAAAAATATACAATATAAAATTACACATTACGATATAATAAACTACTAATAAAAATATTAATATAATATTTACACTGATGGTATTTTATACGACATAATGGCCGACCGTTTCACAGTTATTAATATATTTGAGTAAAGGCTTTACAATGATGTTAACGACACCCAGTCCCGTAAAACATTTCTTGAAATACAAAATTCTCTACCCCTCAGTAATTTTGTTCAATACAAAATTCTCTCCCTTCAGTAAAGTAGATTTGTTTGAATACCAAATCATCTCCTTCATCAAATATTTTCTTGTAATGCCAAGTTAGCTCCTTTATAATTTTTTGTTTTTAATCTCATTCTCTTCCCTCGGTAAATTATTTTATTTTGGCATACCAAACTCCCGCCATTCCGTAACATATTTTTCTAAATACCATATCAGCTCCTTCATCAAATATTTTTTTGGAAGAGCAAATTCTCTTCCATGAGTACGCCTAAACTATATTGTTTTGGAATACCAAACAGCCTCCCCTTAGTAAAATATTTTTTTTAAATTTCAAACTCATAAAATAATTACTTGGCATACCAAATTAGCTCCTTCATAAGTTTTTTCCAATACCAAATTCCTACCCTTCAGTAAAATATTTCTTTAAAATACCAAATTTTCTCTTCACAATAAAATAGTTTTTTATATACCAAATTAGCTTCTTTAAAACTTTTTTATTCCGGAATACAAAATTCTCTTCCACGAATAATATGTTTTATTTCGAATTACAGTACCAAACTGCCTCCCCTCAGTAAAATGTTTTTAAATACCAAACTCCCTACCTTCAGTAAAATGTTTTTAAATACCAAACTCCCTACCTTCAGTAAAAGTTTTTTTGAATTCTAATTAATCTCTTCCATGAGTAGGTATAAACTATATTATTTTGGAATACCAAACTCCCTTCAGTAATTTTTTTTTTAATTTCAAACTCCCTCTCTTCATAAAATATTTACTTGGAATACCAAATTAGCTCCTTCATAAGTTTTTTGCAATGCCAAATTCTCTATCCGTCAGTATTTTTACAATACCAAATTAGCTCCTCAGTAAAATATTTCTTTAAAATACCAAATTCCCTCTTCACAATAAAATAGTTTTTTATATACCAAATCAGCTCCTTCACAAAATATTTTCTTGGAATAACAAATTAGCTCCTTTAAAGCTGATTTATTCTGGAATAAATTTCCTTCCACGAATAAACTGTTTTATTTCGAAATACAGTACCAAACTCCCTCCCCTCAGTAAAATATGTTTTTAATTGCCAATATCCCTGACTTCAGTAAAATTTGTTTTGAATACTAATTAGTCTCTTCCATGAGTAGGCCTAAACTATATTATTTTGGAATACTAAACTCACTCTTCTCAGTTAACTTTCTTTTAAATTTCAAACTCCCTCTCTTCATAAAATATGTTCGTGGAATACCAAATTAGTTCCTTCATAATTTTTTTATAATGCCAAAATCTCTATCTCTCGGTATTTTTTCAATACCAAATTCCCAACCCTCAGTAAAATCTTTCTTTAAAATACCAAATTCCCTCTTCTCAATGATATATTTTTTTAAATACCAAATTAGCTCCTTCGCAAAATATTTTCTTTTAATAACAAATTAGCTCCTTTATAACTTTTTTTTTATTCTGGAATACAAAATTCTCTTCCACGAATAAACTGTTTTACTTTGAAATACAGTACTAATCTCCATGCCCTCAGTAAAATATGTTTTTAAATACCAAACTCCCTGCCTTCTGTAAATTTTTTTGAATTCTAATTAAGCTCTTCCATGAGTAGGCCTAAACAATATTATTTTGGAATAACAAACTCCCTCTCCTCAGTAATCTTTCTTTAAAATATGAAATTCCCTCTTTTCAATAAAATATTTTTGTAAATACCAAATTAGAATGTATTAGCTCTTTCACAGTGTATTTTCTTGGAATAACAAATTATCTCCTTTATAACTTTTTATTCTGGAATACAAAATTCTCTCCACGAACAAATTGTTTTTATTTTGAAATACAGCACCAAACTCCCTGCCTTCTGTAAATTTAAAAAAAATTCTAATTAATCTCTTCCATGAGTAGGCCTAAACTATATTATTTTGGAATACCAAACTCCCTCCCCTCAGTAAAATATGTTTTAAATTCCAAACTCCCTGCCTTCAGCAAATTTAAAAATAAATTCTAATTAGTCTTTTCCATGAGTACGCCTAAACTATATTATTTTGGAATACAAAATAATAAAATATTTGCCTCCCCTTAATAAAATATTTTTTCAAATTTCAAACTCAAAAAATATTTTTTTCGCATACCAAATTAGCTCCTTCATAAAATATTTTCTTGGATACTAAATTAGCTCCTTTATAAAATATTTTCTTGGAATACCAAATTAGCTCCTTCATAAAATATTTTCTTGGAATACCAAATTAGCTCCTTCATAAAATATTTTCTTGGAATACCAAATTAGCTCCTTCATAATGATTGTATAAAGACAAATTCTCAATCACTCAGCATTTTTTCCAATACCAAATTCCTACCTCTAAGTAAAATATTTCTTTTAAATATCAAATTCCCTCTTCTCAATAAAATATGTTTTTAAATACCAAATTAGCTCTTCCATAATTTCATTTTTGAATACCAAATTCTCATCCACGAGTAAACTGTTCTATTTCGAAATACCAAACTCCGTCCCCTCGGTAAAATATTGTTGGGTTCTAATTAGTAGAATGTACTCGGACCAGCTTGCTTCACAACTACGAAAATTTCAATGCGACAACTATCTCCGTTTCGGACAGACAGCGACAAACGAGCGATTGCAAAAGAGTTCCATTTTCTCCCTTTTTGAAGTTCACAACCATGAAATTGTCAATTATCCCAGCAGCACTGCAATTTACTCCAGTAATAATTACGGGGCAAACGGAACGGAGTTCCTAGAATCCAAATGATTCCTGCAAAATACTATTTAGTAACCTGTCTGCCCAAACAAGTTTCATAATATATCAATGATATCTGAATCCACATATCCGACTTATCGCAGCATTGTATAGCAAATTACGCTAAGCTCTAATTTAGCAAGCTGAAGAGAGAAAAGTATGTACAGATACCGGCGAAAATGCAGGCACTTGAGCAAACCGTTACTAACCTGACTAAAAACGTCAGTACCCGCACATGTGAGTTTGACACTGAACACTATGAGAAGCGGCCGACGCACAGTGCATTGCACGCCAACCCACATATTTTGATTATTTTCAATGCATTGTGTACTTCGCACGTCAACCCCCGTATTTTGAGTACTTTCAATACACAGTGCATTGCGTGCTTCGCACGCCAATCCCCGTATTTTGAGTATTTTCAATGCACTGTGCAAGTCTTACAGCAGCCTTGTGTAGCAAATTACGCTAAGCTATAATTTAGCAAACTGATGAAAGAAAAGCATGTACAGTATACTTATTTCTGACTAGGTGAAGTCGGTACTCGACTCAAGGTCGACTGATGTAGCCTGAAGGTTCGAACAAAAAGGACAAGGCCAGTATTTGGCTATGGCTATGGCTATGATTTCGGACAAAACTATGCAACAGAAAGCTATTGTAACTGCCTTCGTTCGGCCTAATATCGAAAGAGTGAGACATTTCTCGGTAGTGGCGAGCGGTATCTACTACTCGCCAACATCATTACGTAATAATACGATTACGTAATAGGCCAACACCATTACAATACTAGTAAGCCCCCGTGAAAAATCAAAGGCTGATTAATTAGATACACATCAGAAATACATCATTTAAAAAACAACATTAAAGCCTCCTTATCTAGGCCTACCTAACTATGCTGACGGGGATTTTTAACTCGGTAATTGTGTACAATAATAAGGATTATAAAGCTGTAGGCCTATTTGTTAAACATTTTTATTTACATACGTTATTATATATTTAAAGAATGATAAAAAATACTATCTTTTAATTGCTTTTTATTTCATATTGATAGATCAAATGATTTAGAAGTTATTAATATTATAGTGAAGAAATTAATAATCGAATGTTTATGTGTTATACGAAGATGTACGAATGTTTCCGAAGTTAAACTAATTTGTATCTCTTCTTTAAATTTGTATAAAGGAATATATTTATGATATACGGATGTATTTATATACAGTTTATAACCTCAAAGCAAATTTTATAGCAACCATTATACTTTGTCCGAACAGAAGTTCACTCTAAGTCATAAAATCGACCGTCGCTCCCACACGCGCAGACACACTGACACGGCCTACCTGCTTAATGGTTCTCCTATTAATCACCAACTAGCCCTTGTGCTACAAAATCACATTTTTCTAACTGTTAACTTCACTTAATTTTTACTCTAATTACTGAACTAAAAAATAATATCATTATTATAAGGTAATTCTTTTAATTAAATATGAAACAAATTTTTTTACGTAATTACGATTTTCTTTTTCCATCATTGATCTCTAATTTTATTTCTTTGAATGTACGTAATAATGATATTATTTTTTAAACGTTAACCTCCAACTTAACTTTTTGTGTCCACTTCAATAATATCAAATTTTAATTATAAATTATAATTAGTTTATGTTAAAATAAAATGATTACTTTTTTCTAGCTGGCATAATTACCTGGGGACAAGTGATTTACTGTATTACCTTAAAATAACAATATGTACATAAACGTTATTCCCGTATCAAACAACTGTACTTCAGGAGTCGCGGCGCCGCACCTCCTCGCGCTCATTTAAAAAAACGATTTCATAATGATGTAATCATTTTATCACAAATCTGTGAATTGGATAGTTTAGATCAATTCATTGGCTACAACTTTCCCGCTGGAAGTTTGTTTATAACCCAAAAATAAAAAATGTCCTCGCTTAGTAACTTTTCCATGTCAGTCTGTGATAATTCTCAAATATTTTCAATTATTAAAATTTGAAATACCTGTTAAAATAAAAGTTTTTTATACTGTTAGAATCCGTACTTTACGTAGATTAAGAATATCTAAATTTTATTTTACTGAAGTCTTTCCATCGAGTTACAACAGCGAGTTAACGACAGCGCGCACATTACTGAAATATTACCAGCTGGTGTGTATCAGCATGGTGACGTCATAGGCGATCGATATTGGGTCACCGTAAATGATCAAAATGGTATAGCCCTTGTTATAGAGCCCTGCTCCAAACTCTCTGGTCCTCTTTTGTGATTTGTTCCTGCGATCACGACAAATATATGTAAACATAGATCTACGGTGCTTACTTTTTCGACTGCCTGTATCTGTTTTTACAAAATAATTCATATCTAGATAACGGTTTGACAGATTGAGTTCAAACTTGACATGACGTTGAACCTAACAATGATCTATTTCAAGGAAAATAAACGATTATATCCAATCATGCGTTTCAAAATTTGTTTGTTTGTGTTTGCTTTTAGTTTGTTAATCTAACCTAAAAAATCCGTTTGTTGTGAATGAAAATAACAATCACATATATTATTTCTCAAGGCCATTTTTTTGTCGGTACGCCATAACTTCCTTCTTCCTTAATACATCATCAAATTACATGAATGAGGCATCATTTTAAAGCTTTCCTTAACCGCTACACCGGAAAAATATAAAAAATACAATTATACGAAAAAACCCCAAAAATAAAAAAAAAAAGAAATAAAGAATCCAAAAGTAACAGTGATGTAAGATCAAGTAAGTTGTAGGGATATTCTACTGGCGTTGCCTACACTGATGATAACAACATCCAGCTGGAGAGCTACCGTTACGCCACTACATTGCTATTTTTAATTAATTGTATATTTAGTATCGTATAGTATACGCACTATACGATACTAAATATGTAGTATACGCACTTTACGATACAAAATATATGGTGTGTACTTTAATTAAGTGGGATTTAAGTAAGTTAGAATGCGAATGCTTCGCACGGGTCAGCTAGTAATAAACTGATTATAAATTGGCTAAGTTGGTTGCTACGGTAATGAATGTAAACAAACATGTGTTGCTAAGCTTTTGATTCGAACAACTGTTTTATAGAATTTTCACGCTTCAAAATCAAAATTTTGAAAAATCCTTGTAATGCGTCTATGACCCCATAAGAATATACTTTGAATGCACGTAGCATATTAAAAATACGAAATTAACAATATACACCTAAATAATAGAAAAAGGTAAAAACTCACCTTTTTTCGGTCCTTTCGCGTCTTCTTCGTAATCGGAGTTCTTTTTGCCTATGAACAGGGACAGGTGTATTTTTTCCAGGACTTCGCTCACTTCCAAGTCCAACGGCTGCCAGCTTTCGTAGAACCAGGTGCCTCTTGTTATCACAGTGTCTTCGCCTGAAAACATACACGCTCGGTTAGCTTTCCTGTAATATTATCAAACGGACAAGTTAACTTCGAACTGCTTCGCCCCGAGAACCGTTAGACCTACTGAAATGATTAAAGTTGGAAATGTTTCTCTTTCGACCAGTAAAACGGTAGCGCAAATCCACTCTTGCGGACAAAAATCAAGTACACGGGTTCTCGCGGTTCTATATGTTTCTTGGAGTGCTCAATCCGAATTTGAAGTTGCTGATGGTGTATCAAAAACATCGTATAACTTACAGGGTGATCAACTCAAGGAGACCACCATTGTGATCTTCAGAAAGTATTAATTTTACAACAAACTTTAAATGGGGAACCTAATTTGAGAAGAAATATGTAGTTAAAATATTTATAAATGGCCGCCATTTTCCAATATGGCGGTCAACTTTGAAATTTCTTATCAAATTTATATTTTATAATTGTATAATTATAATTTTGTTGTTGTGTAAAGAAAAAAGTTCAAACTTGGTACTTAAAAAATGTCAATTACGTGACAAATGAAAGTGATTTTAAAAAAATGTGAAACGCAACACGGGTCCGTCTTGTGGTTAAAATGATACCTTGCAAACAATTTTATGATAAAAAAAATTCGACCACACAGCTGAACCGCTGACAAGAGTTGAGCTAATTTCCAAAATTAAGTTTATAGGCCTATGGTTTGGGAAATAGCACGTTTTTCGACAGGAAGTAACTATTTTTTTAGATTTTCCTAAATTGTTTTTAGAGTTTTTCCTAAAAATATAAACGTAAGATGTTATTCTGCACATTTTGTTTTTAGTGACCTTACAGCTCGCTTGGTTCTCCCAAAATCGATTAAAACGTAAAATACCATATTGGTGGATTCTACCGTGGGGTTGGCGTGCGAAGCACGCAATGCATATTATTGAAGATACTACCAACACGGGGGATGGCGTGCGAAGCACGCGATGCTTTGTGTATTGAAGATACTCCCAATATGCGGAATGGCGTGCGAACCATTTTGCAGCTTTTCAGCACCGTCGTGAGTAGATATATTTCCCAAATAGTCGGTTGAAACCCTAAAACATATAAACTTAATTTTATAAATTCACTCAACGTCAGCGGTGTAGCTGCATGGTCGAATTATTCTACAATTAATAGCAGCAATTAATTATTAAAGATGTACCCTGGGATAATATACAATAGACGTACACAAACAGTGTTTAGGAAACATTTCCGATAAAGTTCACCTGTGCACACACAGATGCGTAGCGTAGCGCAATGTATACGATGAACAAGCGTGAACAAGTTAATCGATTGTTTTAATTGTTTAACTAGCTGTCGTACCTGGCTACGCGGTTGATAAAAACAAGAACATTTTCCCCAAGCGTTTTCAATAAAATTAAACAAAAATAGATATTTAAAACTTCTGTCTACTATTTTATGTTAATAACACTGAGTAAAAACACGGCCAACCAAACGCTCTGTAAAAATCCAATTACAAATGGTTTTTACAACTAAGGATGCCTGAAGCACAAAATGGCGAAACTACGCGGGCTAGAAATCAACTGTTTAAGTGCAATCGTTAATTTAGTTCGTAATATTTAATATTAATATTATTTATTAATATAAATTCAATTTTTTTTTATTTAATTAATTTAGTTTTTTGTTTTGAATCGCCCGGAGCTATCGACTAGGATGTATAGAGTATATTCCATTGAAAAGATGAGCAGTGGCTCTAATTGTGGGACCTAAGGTCGGGAGTAGTAAATGAGCGCCGATCATAGTCTCCAGAACACGTTTTATGGTGTCATTAAAATTGTATATATGTGTTCGCACACTAACAGCCGCATTTTACGTCCGATTTGGTCCAAATTCGGTACACACGTTGGTTTTTCAAGTCGCTCGGACTAGTTCGTTAGCCTAAAAACGTTTTTTGACAGAAATAGAAGTTATTTCCCCCTAGTCTATATATATAAAAACCAAATCCACTGACTCACTGATCACGATTTCTCTAAAACTACCAAACGGATTTTAATGAAACTTGGTATATAGCTTCCTCTAGAGCCATAGGTGCTCTCTAAGAAAGGGTTTCAAAAAATTTAAATTTTAGAGGGGGTTTGGGGGGGGTCAAAGTTACTAAATCACTATTTCTCCAAAACCACCGAACGGATTGGAATGACAATTGGTATGTAGCTACCTCTAGGACCCTAGGTTCTCGGTAAGAAAGGTTTTCAAAAATTCGAAATTTGAGGGGAGGTTTGGGGGGGAGTCGAAGTTACTAAAAAAACCACCTAACGGATTGGAATGACATTTGGTATGTAGCTACCTCTAGGACCCTAGGTTCTCGGAATGAAAGGTTTTCAAAAAAATTTAAATTTGAGGGGAGGTTTGGGGAAGGGGTCGAAGTTACTAAAAAAAAACCACCGAACGGATTGGAATGAAATTTGGTATGTAGCTACCTCTAGGACCCTAGGTTCTCGGTAAGGTTTTCAAAAAATTCGAAATTTTAGGGGAGGTTTGGGGGGTCAAAGTTACTAAAAAATACCCATTAGAAATAGGCCTACATAGTGTAATATATTTACTGATATAATATATTTTTTGTTAATTTACATTTAACTTTGATTTGTCTATCAGTGCAAAGCCGGATCGGGCCAGCTAGTAAATCATAAAATTATTATTGTTAGTTATAGGCTATTTTTTCAATTTCTTTAATACGGAGGCACGTGTGTTTCACGATTTTGCTTTTTAATCAAATCAGCTGACTATCAATAAAATATATCTTGTGTTCTTGCCAGTAATTAACCTGATGTTAATGAAAAATAATTAATTTAAAATGTCTTGAGTAAAACAATTCTCATTTAAAGGAATTAATTATGCTTGTCCGTCGTCAGAGAGCTTTAATTAAAAATAAAGGTACGCTGATATCGCCCGAGTTTCAGCCAATTGTCTAGTAGCGCAGTCTGTAAATAATTTCGTGATCGCGTCCATGAAAGAAATGCCACGGTAACTATTTGCATAATCGATGTCGCCTTGCTTATGCAAAGGGTAAATTATTGACTGTTTGAAGGTTCCTGGAACTTTACCATCTTGAAAACTGTTATTAAGAATCCGTAACGAACATTCGTGGAAATTTCGTGTACCATTTTTGTAAAACTCAATTGGTACCCTATCCATACCCCTATCTTTTGACTTTTTAATTACAAGACCAATCTCTGATAGATTCATATCTCCATTCGTCAATTATCCTAGGTTCCGCCCTCATGACAGAGGATGGCATTAGCGATAGATTCAAAAGTTTATTTTAAATGGCTTACCCACTTATAGTCTCTATTAAATTAGATACAACATTTGTTCTTCGTCTAGAGGTGTAAATTTCCTCCCATAGCACTTTAGAATCTGTTATTCGACTGAATTTTAAAACCATACTATCATTAAACTCTTTAGGTTTACAAAGTGTTTTAAAGTTCCTATTTGCGCCCAAGTATAATTTCTTACAGTTAACATTATTATTGAAGTTATACTTCTTTGCGCCCGTTGTAATCGCGATGGGGTGTCGGTCGAGAAACCGCGTCACGAGTTAGGAGTAAAATCCGGAAAGTGACTTTTTATACCTTTTCTCTACAAGAGATACCCCAAGAGTCTCGGTGGGTGAGTGGTTAACGCACTAGACTTCCACGCTAGAATCCCTGGTTCGATCCCCAGCTGGGGAATTTTTTGTTCAAAAATTATAAGAAAGTATACGAATATAGGCTACGAATGTCCAATGAAGTATAACTTCCACCGTCTGGTCAGACGCAGACCCATTTTTTTTATTTTTAACTAAATTTAAAGCCGGGTTCACACGGGGCCGTGAACAGGGCGACAGCACTACATATCGACAGGCAGGGCAAGTTCTCTACCTCGTCTAAACTGTCGGTAGAGTGTGTATCGCTAACGCCCTCGAATCAACTTCTCGTGGTATCCCCGGTTGGTCGAGGGACCGCTTCAATCGTATTGCTGCGTTCGAAGAGGCAACATGTCTGTCTATAAAATGAGCAATGCACACACACACACACATTTACAATATACATACTTTTATACAGGCCAATAAAAATAATTCGACCACGCAGCTAAGCCGCTAACGTGAGTTGAGCAAATTTTAAAAATTATTAAGTTTATAAGCCTATGTTTAGGTTTCAATCAACAATTTGGGAAATAGGTCTATTCACGACGGTGCTGAATAGCTGCAAAATGGTTCGCACGCCGTTCCGCATATTGGGAGTATCTTCAACACACAAAGCATTGCGTGCTTCGCACGCCAACCCCCGTATTGGGAGCATCTTCAATACACAATGCATTGCGTGCTTCGCACGCCAACCCCACGGTAGAATCCACCACATGGCTTTGGACCGGGTACTTCTATGGTATTTTACGTTTTGGTCGATTTCAGGGGAACCAAGCGAGCTATAAGGTCGCGTAAAGAAAAAAACGTGCAGAATAACATCCTACATTTATATTTGTAGAAAAAACTCAAAAAGAAATTCATTCTCGTAGGAAAAATCTCAAAAAACAGTTCCTTGTTATTCGCAAACAAATAGCGCAACTGTCACGCTTTTTTCAGTTTTTTTTTCTTGTAACACCGACACTATTCATTTTATCGAAAACACCACCCTTTATAAAAACTAAAGCAGACAAAAATATTACTATAAATTTAATCTGTAGTTTTTTAATGTAGGACCAACGGGTGATTTTCAACTTTATATAGGTCCTCAACCGTTTGCAGGTATTGTAATACCTAAGGTCAGGAGTAAACACCGATCATGGAACCTAGAACACGTTTTAGGGTGTCACTAAAAATTGTATATACCGGGTGTCCCACGAAGAGGTCCCTATTTTTGAATTGATATGACAGACGTATAGAGCGCGCTACAGACTTGAAATTCTACAGTCGTGACTAACACATATGTAAAAGAAATACCAATGAGTATCAGTTAATTCTGACTGATCCAAACAAAATGGCGGAAAAACAAAAAAACAACAAAATCAGCAATCGTATTTTAAGGGTAAACCTACTTTTATTTAGAATAGGAACAGCTACAGCTGTTTAGACTATTTTAAATCTATCAGCTGACTGCATGTATCCACAACAATGAACATATTTGGTAATAAACATTGGCATTTGTTATTAAGTTGCATTGTAAAGTGTCTTGATGTGCCATACCGTTTTCAACTGAGCAAAAAGTGAAGTGTTGTTCCTGGGCTATTGCCTTTGAAAATGATTATGAAGCAATAAGGTGTTTTAGGGAAAGGTACCCAGGTGTAGTTCCACCGTCAAGGAAATCTATTCGTAAGTGGAAGACTATCCTACTAAAATCGGGGTCAATACAAAAAAAATACCATAGATCCTCCAGCATAGAAAATGAAGAAATCGTATGTGCTGCTTTCATGGAATCTCCAAATACGCCTAATTCAGTAAGAAAGGTGGAATCTGCTACAGGGATACCGAAGTCATATGTCCAAAGGTATGCCAAAAAGAACAAAATCAAACATTATAAAACTCATTTAGTTCACGGACTGCTTGAAGATGATCCTGACAGACGATTGGAATTTTGTTCGAAAATAATTGAAAAGACTGACGTAGATAGCAAATGGCATGAAAGAATCGTGTTTTCAGATGAAGCGACATTTTATCGAACAGGAACTGTAAACAGGCATAATTGCCATTACTATAACACAAAAAATCCACATATCTTACAAGAAGAGAAATTAAAATCAACAGGTATAACAGTTTGGGCTGCTGTTACCAAGGATGGTGTTTTGTCGTATGACATATCCCGACAAACAATGACTGGAGAAAGGTATGCATCAGTTTTAAGCAATCACATAGTTCCTCTTCTTTCTCAGCCTGAGATGAAAGACGTTTTTTTTCAACAGGATGGAGCTCCTCCGCATTATGCTAATGTGGCCAAAGCAGTTTTGGACCAAAATCTTCCTAACCGTTGGATAGGTCGTGGCAGCAGCTTCATGGACTGGCCCCCAAGGTCTCCAGACTTGACTGTTTGTGACTTTTTTCTGTGGGGCTTTTTGAAGGAGAAGGTTTATTGTCATAACATTGCGACAGACGATGAACTAATGAGGTTGATCGAAGAGGAACTGTTGTTGATACCTCGAGAGTTGTTCAGCAAAGCGTATGACTGTTTTCTATTTCGTTGTCATCAGTGCATTGCGATCGATGGACATCAGTTTGAATAAGGTTTATGGATCAAATAGATTTAATTTATTTACGAGTTACTTATATCTTTAATTCCCTAACGTTGTTTAGTGCTTAGTAACATCGTTAAAATTCAATAATTATGTTGTAACGCTTAAGCAAATAAAACTATTTTAACGAAAAGGTACTATTTCTTTGATATCCCGCCATTTTGTCCTAATGTGTCAGAATTAACTGATACTCAGGTGTATTTCTTTTACATATGTGTATGTTAGGACTGTTGAGTTTCAGGTTTGTAGAGTGTTCGGTGCATCTAATATATTAATTCAAAAATAGGGTCCTCTTCGTGGGACACCCAGTATATGATCTAGCTGGCCCGATCCGGCTTTGCACGGATACACAAATCAAAGTTAAATGTATACTAACAACAACAAAAATATATCAATAAATATATTACACTATGTATTTCTTATGGGGATGTTTAGTAACTTGACCCCCCCAAACCCACCTGAAATTTCGAATTTTTAGGAAACCTTTCTTAGCGAGCACCTAGGGCCCTAGAGAAAGCTACATACCAAATTTCATTCCAATCCGTTCAGTGGTTTTTGAGATTTCGTGATGATGAGTGAGTCAGTGAGTGGTATTTAGATTGTATGTATATAGATATACTTGATCGCACTCTAACGACCGCATTTTACGTCCGACTTGGTCCAAATTTGGTGCACATGTTGGTTGTCAAAGTCAAAGTCGCTAAGAACGAGTTCGTTAGCCAAGAAAATCCAACAACCGAAAGAACGTTTTTTGATTTCGGTAACAATCTTTGAGATTTTTCGTATTAGAATGAAACTTGTTTGGGGTTTTATCTAAATGAATACAGGAGATTATTCTGTACATTTTGTTTTTGTTCACGACCTTATAGCCCGTCTGGTTCACTCAAAATCAAAACCTTACGTTAAGTTCGAGGCTCAAACTCGCAAAGCGAGTTTTCGAGCTGCGAGCGGGGCGAAGCAGGCGCCCGTACTAGAGGGTGAAGTATAAACCAATTATTTTAATACATTTAGTACATAGGCAGCTATTCAGCGCCTACGTGAGTAGACCAATATCCCAAATAGTTCGTTGAAACCCTACTAAAACATGTAAACTTAATTTTGGTAATTCGTTCAACTCACGTCAGCGGTTCAGCTGCGTGGTCGAATTATTTAGATGGTTAAACCTAATTTATATGTATTGTACAGGCATTATCCCATTTTCGTGGTGACCGAAATACGACTGGTTTTCGTCAGTGTAATAGTATACCTGGAGGTAAAATCGATGGTATGGAATAAGCAACATGTGGAAAGGGTGGCTTTACCTCGATATTAGATTTGATCCCACGCAGCGCCGCGTCCGTTTCAAATCATCACAGCTACATATCATATTTTGTACGCGAAATCTGTTCCGTCAATATTCGATTTCGATTGATCGAACTTCAGGGTTACGAGAATGATCTTCGCTTATTGATGTAACTATTCCGGTAAAATGAGTATTTCGAAATTATGTTTATAGGAGTGAGCCTCCGTAAAAAATCAAAGGCAGATTAATTAGATGTACACATCAGAAATACATCATTAAAAAAAAATACTATTAAAAAACAACAGGCTTTATCCAGGCCTAGCTAACTATGCTGAGAGGATTTTTAACTCGGTAAATGTGTACAATTATAAGGATTACTAATTTTAGGCCTACTTGATTTACATAATATATTATTATAATATCAACTAAGATAAAATATTGTTTTTAAAAGATTTTTATTTCACACTAGCAGCTACCCATAGCTTCGCACATGGTCCAAAGTCATGGTCAAAGATCCGCCGTATTAAGGGAAGTATAGTAATAAATGTTAATTGTTTTAGGGGTTATTACATTTTCACCCCTTAGCAGTACACTAAAAAATACAAGTATGGTTTACTTTTTATACATATCTAGTAAGAAATAAATGTATAAATTTCCAGCTCTCTAGTCTTAATGGAAGTATAATAATAAATATTTATTGTTTTAGGGGTTGTTTCAACCCTTAAAACTAAATGAATTCTAGCCTATGTCTCATTCCAGGTCATGATCAGCTATTTGTGTGCCAAATTTCATTCAAATCCATCCAGTAGTTTTTACGTGATTGAGTAACACACACACAGACAGACACCATTAGATTTTTAATAGAATAGATGTAACAACAGGCCTAAGCATGTTTTGTTAATTTTGTTTGTGTTTGCTTTTAGTTTGTCAATCTGACCTAAAAAGCTATTGGTTTTGAAGAATAATAAACTGATTATAAATTTACTAAGAAAAGTTGCTATGGTAATGAATGTAAACAAACATGTGATGCTAAGCTTTTTATACGAACAGCTGTTTTTGTGCGCTTTGGTCTTGAGTCCATACAAAAAAGGCTGTTTAGTTTTTTCCAGTTTTGAAACTTTTTCGGGAAACTTTAAAAAATTTTCTTTATATAAAAACCAAGTTCGGACTATTACGAACATTTTAAAACAAAAAATAGACAAATTGGTCCAGCCGTTCTCAAATGATGCGCTTACAAAGGAACAACAATTCATTTTATTATATATATGTGTCCTATCTCATTCCGTTTTCGGTCTGTCTGTCTGTATGTGTTTTTTACAAAATACTTAATATTTTTAGAAGTAGAAAAGATAATGATTTGAAAGTTTGTACACCTATTTGTTGCGTAACCTTTTACCACTGTACGAAAAATTAGAACAATATTTTAAATATTTTCAAAATGGCGGCCGTTTATAATTTTTAAAGTAAAATATCTCAAAAACCGCTGACTTTACAAAAATATTACAAGAGACAAAAAAGTTTACTTTTTTAATGACAAACTCAATGATTTTTTAATTTTTTCTGTAGCTCAAAGGACAACAAAGATATTGACAAAAAAAGTAAAAATGTATTTCTTGGTAGTTGTCAACAATAACCAAAATTACTCTTGAAACTAAATATTTTAAAGTTATTTTGAGCTAAAATAAAAAGTTATTTGCATAATGTTCCGAGCAATTTCTGAGCTGATTCCACTAGCAAAAATAACGAAAAAAGTTAATTTATTCATAGGTCTGGAAATGCTTCGTTAGAGAGTTACAGCTAGCGAAAGATTTCACCCGTGTTTCAGATTATTCACAGAAACGAATCCCTATTGAAATATGTAGGGCGTTAATTAAGGTGTAAAATTATTGAAATAATGCTAAACATTATTAGTTTGGTAAGTCTATTTTAAAACCAAAGTGCAATACATTGCATTTGAGGTTAATTTGTTCATAAGTTATTCTTAAATTTTACTATAATTGATATTATTAATTAAATTGTATGTAATTTTCTTAGTTATCCTTCAGCCAATAAGAATAAATTATTCATCATGTTATTTGTCTTAAAATTGTCTAAAGTTTTTGTGTCTTAACATTTTTTGATAAAATTTGTAGTTTATTAATTATTTAATATTAATAATATTCACATGCTGAATAACGTGATAAAAGTTTGTTCATATGGTTGCAAGACACCCTGTATTAACAATTACTGCAGTTACAGCACTGGGACTTATTTTATTAAATTTATATACTTATTTTACGTAAATTAAATTAAATTAATTTAAATTTTCCACCTTAATCAACGCCCTACATATTTCAATTGGGATTCGTTTCTGTGAGTAATCTGAAACACGGGTGAAATCTTTCGCTAGCTGTAACTCTCTAACGAAGCATTTCCAGACCTATGAATAAATTAACTTTTTTCGTTATTTTTGCTAGTGGAATCAGCTCAGAAAGTGCTCGGAACATTATGCAAATAACTTTTTATTTTAGCTCAAAATAACTTTAAAATATTTAGTTTCTAGAGTAATTCTGGGTATTGTTGACAACTACCAAGAAATACATTTTTCCTTTTTTTTTGTCGATATCTCTGTTGTCCTTTGAGCTACAGAAAAAATTAAAAAAACCATTGAGTTTGTCATTAAAAAAGTAAACTTTTTTGTCTCTTGTAATTTTTTTGTAAAGTCAGCGGTTTTTGAGATATTTTAGTTTAAAAATTATAAACAGCCGCCATTTTGAAAATATTTAAAATATTGTTCTAATTTTTCGTAAAGTGATAAAAGGTTATGCAACAAATAGGTGTACAAAGTTTGAAATCAATATCTTTTCTACTTCTAAAAATATTAAGTATTTTGTAAAAAACGCATACAGACAGACAGACAGAAAACGGAATGAGATAGGACACATGTTATATTACATTTTTTGTTTCTTTTGACATGCTGAATAACGTACAAAGTTTGTTCATATGGTCGCAGGACACCCTGTATATAAATATTATATAGAAGATTGACATAACAGTTTAAACGTCTTAAATATTATAAAATAGTCAAATTTTGTAAAATTTAGATATGACTTTATAAAACTGTAGGCCTATTTGTTAAAATTTTGTATTTATATACATTATTAAACATCAAAATAGAGATAAAAATATTATCTTTCAATCGCTTTTTATTTCATATTGATAGATCAAACGATTTAGTTATTAATATTATAATGAAGAAATTAATAATCACATTTATGTTTACATGTTATACGAAGTTAAACGAATGTATACATCTTTAAATTTGTGTAAATGAATAATATATTGATGATAAAAGGTTGTATTTAAATTAATTTTATAACTTCAAATCAAATCTTGTAACGTATTATAGCATACATTAGTTCTACTCTACAACTCATATCTTTAAAAATCAACTTCACAAGTCATCATTAGCGAATTTCCGTAGGAAAGATGAGCTATTGCAGTGACCCTTATGGTGAGACCTAAGGTCGGGAGAAGTAAATGAGCACCGATCATGGTTCCCAGAACACGTTTCATTAAAAATTGTCTAAACGTAGGTATGTATGGGTTCGCACTCTAACGGCCGCATTTTACGTCCGATTTGGGCCACACGTTGGTTGTCCAAGACAAACTCGCTCGGACGAGTTCGTTAGCCAAAAAATCCAACACCGGAGTACTTTTTTCGACAAGAAGTAACTATTTCTTAAGATTTTTCGAATTAGAATCAAACTTTTTTAGGGGATTCTCTAAAAAAAATAAATGTAGGATATTTTTCTGCACATTTTTTTTTTTTTTTACACGACCTTTAAATATGCCCAATTTAGAAAAATCGGTATTTTTGGTACTCATGGATCGATGCTCTACAACTTTTAGGGAGGAGGGTATTGATAACATTTGATTTTGGAAAGTTACAGCACATTGAAAATGGGTAAAACACAGTTTTTGGCAAAGTTGGAAAATTTTTCGGTTTTTTGGATCCCCATAAAAATCGAACTACAAGACGAATTTTACACTTTCTTTTTTAATCGACGCGAAATTTTGTCCTCTTTAATTTACTAAACTACTGTTGTTTACAAAATATGCACCGTTTTCGAGTTATAAGCGAAAAACCTGGAAAAGTCCGAAAATATCGAGGTTTTTTGCCCCCCAAAAGTTGCCCCCCCCCCCCCCCTTTCCGGCCACAAAATTAGATTTGGCATACTCACACCATACCAAACGATCCTAGAAAAACAATCTTTTGCCGCAATTAACGTAAGCTGAACCACTTTTTGGATCCTCTATATACTGGGGTCTTATAGCTCGCTTAGTTTCCCCAAAATCGATCAAAACGTAAAATACCATAAAAGTACCCGGTTCAAATAAACGCGGGGCATCTTCCGAACCGAGGCCTACGGCCGATTGTGTACGCTGCGAGCGAAGCGAAGCGGTAAATAACCCCAGGCCACAAGGTCTAATGGCGAACTCGGAAAACGATATTTTTAGGGAAAACGCTGGAGGACAAACATTGGCTGTGTAAACAAATTCTGCTAATATATTTT